>JAJOOH010008655.1:0-16762 GCA_029582605.1 Solanum gracilifrons | reverse complement strand
AAGCATGATTAACGACTCGCCAAATGATATCGACGAGCCCGACTAACGTCACCAAGTGAGAAGTATATTGAGTTTTGGGCCAAATTTTTAGAAACTATAAACCGCTCAAATGAGAAACAAAAAGTGGTTCAAAAATGGTGAGAAAAATTCTGAGTATTGTAGAGAGAAAAACACTCCTCATTGGGTATAAACACTTTCTAATTTTTGGGGTTTGTGAATTGATAATCTTAAATTTGCTAAATTGAAGTTGAATTCAAAGTGGGTTTGCTTGTAATTGCTCAAATTTAAGTTACCCATAGATAATTTCATGCAAGGTATAACGTTTTTACACTTTGTGATGTGTGGCTAAAACCCCAATCTTTTGGGGTGTGATTATGGGGTTGGGTGTTGATTTAACTTAGTTTTTGCTCTGTTTTATAGTTGTTAATCAGATATTTGATCTATTACCGTATTATTAATTTTTGAATTAAGGTGGCCAACTTGATTTTATCTTTGATCTCACATTGGTGCTCGAAAGAGATCAATATGAGTGGAAAATATGTTCGATATTTGCGATATAAGTTATACTTAATTGTAAATTCAAGGTATTGGGTTATTTGAATAGCGTGTGATTTGAGTGTTATCAGGTCATGGTTTTTCCTACCTTGAGCAAGGAGGCTTCCATATAAAAGTCATTTGTTGTTCTTATTTTTTACTTTAGCTTTTACTACATTAAAGTGTGACAAGGACCTGTCATGTAGTGTGTGGTGGACCTATATAAGTCATCAAAGCTCAAAGATATATCCAGGAAGGATCCCACTGAGTAAGTTGTTTCGTAAATTCATGTAGAAAAGCTCTAAAAGTCCTTTAAAATGAGTTGGAGAGAGAATAGACCCGTTAAACTATTATACGACAGGTCTAAGTAGGTGAGTTTCTTGGACCATCAAAAATATGGGATAGAACCAGAGAAGTTGTTCAATAAGAAACCTAAATAAACAAGATTAGTAAGGTTTTTCCATTGTGGATGGTATGGGTCCACTGGGATTGCAATTGGAGAGCTCTAACTTGGACAAGTTTTGAAGCTTTGAAAGGGACTTTGGTAATAAACCAGAACGCTTGTTGTTGCTTAGTGATATCGTCCTCAAAGATTCATTTTTAGGGAAGTTTGGGATTATGCCACTTAGCATCTCGTTATTTGACAAATCCAACATCTTTAGAGCACGTATTTGAAATATTGTGTCAGGAAATGCTCGATTACAAGAGTTGAGGGACAAGGTAGTCAAGTTGGAGAATTTGGTAAAATATTCAGGAAATGTGGTAGCGAGATGTCCTGTTCTAGATAGATAACTCGAAAAATTTAAAGGTTGGAAACTGAATCATCAATAGGGCCCGAAATTCGATAAGCACGCAAGCTCAAGACCATTGAGTTAGGAAAATATGACGATAAAGATTGACACCACTCGTTACTCTAAGCTGAAAGATCAGCACCATCAAAGTGAAGCTCTCTAAGTTCTGTTAAGTTCTAAATAAATCAAGACTCTCAAATTTAATTGTCAGGAGGAGAGTTGAGAGTCAAAGAGTAACTAATTTTGTTAATCTTGATAGGAATTTTCCTGAAAAAACCAGCATTCTATAATTTCAGATACTTCAATTTGACTAAATTGTGCATACCAACAGGTATAACTAGGGGTGTGCAAAAATTGAACTGATCAATAAATCGAACCGAAAAAAATGGTATTAGTTTATTGTTATTGTAACACCCCGTATTCTATTTGTACTAGTTCTATTTATATGACGCTTATAAATTTCCTTGTGGTATAGTTATGGACTCGGTTTTCTATGCAACTAGCGACAATAGAATAGGTTTAAAGTGAACTGTCCGTATATTTTGATGCGACCCGATTAAGTTGACGTCGATGCAAGTATTTAAACTTGAATTCATAAGGTGGTATTTGAGTCTAAAGTTTAAATTGACATAGTGTATATAAGTTTTAAGTTAAGTTAAAGGTATTAAGGTCTAGAAATGAAATAAAATATTGAGGTGCTTACTTGAATTAACTAAGCTAGTAGGTGCATCACCTACTTTGACTTATTGACCAGTCCAAAAGACCAAGTAGGTGCACCACCTACTTTGACTTATTGACCACTCCAAAGGACCAAGTAGGTGCATCACCTACTTTGACTTATTGACCAGCCCAAAGGACCAAGTAGGTGCATCACGTACTAAGACTCTTTTAACCATGTAATTGGGCCAAGTACACTACCACTTACATGCATTAATATGGCCGAAGTTGAGTAGAAGAATAAGGTGAAAATGGACAGCCAAGGCCCAATATTCTTAAGTCCAAAAAAGGCCCAAGTGAAAAGTCCAAGTAGGTGGATCACCTACTTGCATTAATTATGGCCCAAATTGGCAAGAATGAGGGATAATTGGCAGCAAGGCCCAACAAGTGTTAAAGCACAAAGGCACAAGTTAAAAGGACAAGTAGGTGGGTCACCTACTTGATAATATATGGCCCAAAATTGGCCAAGAAAGTCGGCCAATGCACCTCCTTTTTAAAGGGATAAAGATCATATCTTTTTCTTCATTTTTAACTTGCAACATTTCAGATTTACTAAGTTTCTCTCTTGGTTTTTCTTGTATTAACACATCAGCCATAAAACACCTTAGGGTTTTCTAATATTGACCCATTTTTCAAGTAAAAGTTTGAAGGAGAGTTTCAGTTCTTGAAGTTCAAGTTTAGAGGATAAATTTTCAGAAACTAAGGTAAGGCTACTGCCCATTTTTGCCTCTCTTTAAATACAGGTTTGGGGTGGAGAATTTTGTATATATTTGTCAAGAACTCATGGATAACTATAAATCCTTGAGTTCAATATTCTCCTATTATGCTGAAATATTTTTGGGGATTTATAGTGGTTGCCTTATGTATATTGTTGTTCGAGGCAGCTTGGTTATCTTGGCAAAGGATGTATGAAGTTGTATTAATGTATAGAAGAAGGGTGTGGTGGTTCAACATTTGTGTAAGGGTTTTATGGGCCTACTTTCCGTCAAGTGTTTAGCTACTATTTTTCGAGGGCCTTAATATGATTTGCTGCTAACATTAGATTAATCATGACTTATATTGTAGATTAGCACCAAAAAGGGAGGCTGAATCGCGATAGTTATATTAGGGTATGTAAAGCTATTTGATTTCCTATTTCTTTGGCATGCATCCAACACTTGTATTACAAACTAAGCTTTTTAAGTGCCATTGGTAGTAACTGATCCATAGTTGCAGTTCCTACTCCCTAGAGCATTAAAGTGAGTACTCTACTATGAGTTTATTACTAAATGTACGTCCTTACTCTACCAAGTATTAGCATGCACGTATCCTATATTACACATGGTACATATGTTTAAATGTTGGATATACAATCTGCCCATATCTTGCCAACTTGCTTCAATTGTCTATTCTGTCATATATGCCATCTTTTCACATGCTCATATGTTCCCTTTATTGGTTATTACTCCCATTATGTTAGACTATAATGTTACCTCACAAGATCCCTACTTGCTCTATTGTACATTTTATATGTACTTACTTGGAATATGTATCCGTCCTTAAGTTGAATCTGCCCACATTCTCCCTTACTTCCACATTCACGTATACCTTATATTTGATATTAGTTAGTGAGTATTTAGCTATCATCTAGAGTTCAAATCTCTTGGTTGAATGTTAAATGTCTTCACTTGATATGTGCTTCAATTTGAGATGTCAAAATGCTTACTGAGTCATATAAGCTCCTAAGTATTACGTTGGTGTCACATTTTCTTCCCATGTCATTGTTATTATCGTAAGTCCATATTCATGTCTTCTACTACTTGTCCATAGTTCCAAATCTCAATAATGATTATGACCACCAAAACAACAATCTTAAAAGAGTTATGATGATCAAAAGAACAATCTCAAAAGAGTTATGAACATCAAAACAACAATCTCAAAGATTAAAGAATTCAAGTGAAGCAATCTGTATTATTATGGGTGGCAGCCCAGGGGCAAATGCCTAGCATGGGTCGATCCCAATTTGTATAGAAGAATGGCAGCTCAGGGGAGAAAGCCTAGCATGGGCCTATCCCAATTGGTATAAAAGGGTGGCAGCTCAGGGGCGAAAGCCTAGCATGGGCCGATCCCAATTTGTGGAATTATGAGGACAGCATCCCAAGGGTTAAAATGCATAGCATGGGTCATCCTCTTCTACCACTGATCAGCTGGTCATTTGTATCATATGTCTTATAAAGATTATAATGCACAGAAAACTAAAGAAAAGAATGGAACATACACAATTCCATAAGTATAAGCAAAGGTGGTCTCTAATTCTTATCTATTGGTATTTGGTTTCACTTGAGCTCTCATTTTACATATGGTTGTATTATGCCTTACATATTCAGTACATTCTTTCGTACTGACGTCCCTTATTGGGGACGCTGCATTTCATGTTTTAGGTACAGGTACTCAAATAGTAGATCTCCCCCAATAGAAGCACATGATACTCAGTGGTGATTGGTGAACTCCAGGTTGATTCGTGGATTTGTCAATTCTTTACTATGCGTATTTTCACAGTGGTACAGTCATGGATTCCAGTAGAGGCTTTGCTGACATTGTAAAGCTATCATCTGTATTCATTGTTTCACTTGTCACATGTATCGATTCAGCTAGTCGACATGTGTTGTATATGAAGCTTCTCATTAGTAAATCTATCAGCATAGTAGTTTACTTTCTCATCATAGGTCACTTGTAAAGAATGTGTTCATATGGTACTTGTCCGCCTCATCTAGGGTTGGGGTGTGACAGTTATTGGGTTATTGGGTTAACAGTTATTTAATGATTTTATTAAAAAATTTATTGTGTTATCGGACCAATATTTATTTTTTAATATTGAGTTATTGGACCCATTAAGAATATAATAATTTTCTATTTTAATTTTTAGTCATGCATAAATATCAAACAAAAAAGATTAATATAATCATTATATTAGACTATAACTATAAGGACCCTACATAATTCACACTATTAAACTCTGGCATCTCTATTGTCACAACCAAAGGGTACCCCCTAGATGTAACATGACATACAAGACCCCGAGAGGCCTCATATAATCCACTTAGCATTCATAGTCAACATAATAGAAAATCGATAAGATTTAAAACATTTCACAATACCAAAGTTTACATTTGTCTCAAAAACCATCTAATACAATAGAATCTTGGGGCACAACCCATACAATAATGTTCAAAACATAAAATGAAAAGAACATAAGAGAAATGGTGACCAAATCCTCAAGTGCTATGAGGACTCACCAATCCTCAACCTTGCCTCTACTATGGATCCTAGCCACGGGGATGAGAGTCGAGAACGCCGAACCCTACAATTGGATAAGAAATGTAGGCAAGAGTATGCGTTAGTAAAAAAATATACTAAATATATAAGGAATACTCTTGAAGTGACCTCAATTCATACTTAACCAAGACATGGGTAATCCTCCACTAGTCTTACTCATCATGGAAGGCAACTCAAGCAACAATCCAAGCTCATCACCTATCATAACATAGTCTAGCTTATCTTTTATAGACATGAGGAATCGCCTCTTGGCTTACTCTAAAGGAATAGGGGTAGTCGCCTCTAGTCCTTCTTACTTTGGGATCATGGGTAGTCTCGCCTATTGTCCCTCTTACTATAGGATCATGGCTACTCGCCTCTAGTTCAACATATTTTAGGATCATGGGTAATCGCCTCTAGTCCAACATCATGTGACATGGGTATTCGCCTCTTGTCTTTCTATAAAGGATCATGGGTACTCGCCTCTTGTTCAATTCACATTATAGGAACGTGGGTAGCCACCTCTTGTTCAACTTCAAGGAATAAGGGTAATCGCCTCTTATTCTATTCTAAGGAATATGGGTAATCGCCTCATATCCTTCTCATTTAGAGGTCATGGGTAATCGCCTCTAGCCTCATCAATTTCATAGTCTTTAGCTTCGATTCATTTTAGGTGAGCAATCCTTTCAACCTAGAATCATTCAATGTGAGAAAGTTTTTCACATTCATACATAAGAAAATCATGTGGGAATGATCCCTTCCACAACAATTACATGAATAATCAACAATTCATCATATATGTTTCACTCTCAAAGCAATTCATATCATAATCATCACATATGCTTCAATCTCAAAGCAATTCATAATATACCTTATTTATCATATAAGAATACACCTAAATCCATAAATTTTCCTTTCATGGAGTAATACTCATCTACATCAATTTCATCTTAGAAACATGGGTTAACATGGGTACATGGAAATTCCTCATGAAAAGCACAGAATCCTCTCAATTCATGCATAAAGAATCATAATCCACTCAATTGGATCTACATTCATAAAGACCCATAACTTAGAAGAAAACTCTAACCCAAATTGGGGAATTTCTACTTTTCAATTGGGGAACTCAAGGGCGTCATGGATGCAAGTATTCCATGGATAAATACAGCTATCATACCTTGTTATCAAAGACTTGAATTCTCAATTGCACTGAAAATAGACTCCTTATTCCAAGGCAATAACATAACCAGAGAGATCACATTTCACCCCATCCCAATTGCAACATTCATTTGTGTTGTCGTTCCAACGCACCAACTTGGTAGACAAACTAGAATCATATTGAAGGCTACCTTTTAATTGCATCAACAATGACCTTTGATCATCAAGACATTGAGAGGAACAAAAAAATCTCATTTCCTTACAAGATATAGCAAGGGAATCAAGAAAAAATATAGAAAGTGAAGAGTTTGCATTTTCAATTGTGCAACTTGCTAAGATGGATATGACTCAACAAGTATGAAGTTAGAAGAAATTATAACAGGAGAAGAAGGAGAGAAAATATCAAAAGAAACTATTTAACATGTTTAATGTTAGTCTTTTTGGTTCATTCAGTAGAAGACTTTAAAATTTCTCACCAAATATATTTATTCAATGTGGAAAAAGTTTTTCAAAGCCATAATTCTATGCGTTTTTTTGTTAAGTCTATGTTGGGACTGTGAATGGAATTTGTATGTATTTTTATTGTTTTAGTTGACTCATATGCGCCACTAGGGGTGTTCATAATTTTGGTAAAAATCAATTCAAATTATTTGATCTATTTGACGTGAATTCAAGTTAATAGGATCAACAGGAGCTTCAAGTACTACATGATTAAACTAAAAAAATTGTAAAAGCTTAATTAACTCTAGTTTCGAAGATCAGGGGTAAATCGATTACGGCTTCGATCGAATTCAGTTACTTTGATTTGAACTACAAATTTGTAGTTAAAAATTTATTGAATATGTACAAGTTATTAATTTATAACTTAATAACTTACAAAAATTATTATTTTAAAGCCGTAAAATTTAATTTCTAAATCAATATAGGTAGATGACACAGCGTTACCCATTGAAAGGGTATTGAAAAATGATTGTATATTTTGGTTGGAATTGTATGGTTGTAAATTGTTGAAGAGATTGATCAGACTTCTCCTCTCCACCACTAAAGGACGACTTATGCTCTTCTCATTTCAGCAACAATTAGTTTTCAATTTTTTTGGCCTGACAAATGTATGACGTTTAAAAATATATTTAAAAATAAATAAATTTCGTAATCTTAAATAAAAAATACACATTATATAATAAGATATATTTGATCTTAAATAGTTATATTGTGAATTCGATCCCGGTTGGGTGTGCAATTAGTTGACTCTACCAAGGGAGGTGTTATGCTTCACAATGGTATAGAATCGTCTTTTGTGGTGGATGTGAAGTCCAAACAAGGTATTGATCCAACTATTGTTGAATTGAAGGAAACGGTGCTTAAAAAGTTCATACAGGATTTCTCCCATGTGGGAGATGGAGTACTTAGATATCAAGGTTGTTTGTGTGCTCCTAATGTTGATGGCTTAAGCTGGCAAATCTTGTCAGAAGCCCATAGTTCTCGATATTCCATTCACCTGCGAGCCACCATGATGTGTCGTGATTTGCGGGAGATCTATTGGTGGAATGGGATGAAGAAGGATATTACGGAATTTGTGGTTAAGTGTCCAATTGTCAACAAGTGAAAGTTGAGGATCAGAAACCGAGAGGTTTATCCCAAGATATTAGCATTCCTACTTGGAAGTGAGAAGATTTGAATATAGATTTCATTGTTGGCTTGCCTCGCACCCAGAGGCAACATGACTCGATTTGGGTTATTGTAGATCAAATGATGAAATTGTCTCATTTCATTCTCGTTAAGGTTCTTTATTCGGCGGAGTACTATGTTAAGTTGTACTTGAAATAAATGGTTAATTTTCATGGAGTTCGTTCACCCATTATCTCCGATCATTGTACCCAATTCATATCTCAGTTTTAAAGATCTTTATAAAAGGGTCGTGGGACTCGTGTTAAGCTTAGTACGGTCTTTCATCCACAAACCAATGGGAAAGTGGGGATTACTATCCAAACTTTGTAAAATATGTTGAGAGCTTGTGTGATTGATTTCAAGGGTAATTAGGATTACCTTTTGCCATTGATTGAGTTTGCATAAAATAGTAGTTATCACTCCAGCATTGGTATGGCTCCATTTGAGACATTGTATGGTAGGAGGTATAGATCTCCTATAGTGAAGTGGTGAAGTTACTTTGATAGTCCCCGAGATGTACATGAGATGATGGAGAAATTTTCGCTTATTAGAGAATGGTTGAAAACGGCTCAAAGTCGACAAAAGTCTTATTCCGATGTTAGAAGAAGAGATCTTGAGTTTGATGCTAATGATTGGTTCTAGTTAAAAATTTCACCCATGAAGGGTGTAACGAGGTTTGGTAAGAAAGGGAAGCTTAGTCCCCATTATGTAGGCCCAAATCAGATTTTTAGGCGTATTGGTAAGGTTGCTTGTGAACTTGAATTGCCTAATGAATAAGCATCGGTGCATCCAGTTTTCCATGTCTTCATGTTGAAGAAATGTGTTGGTGATCCGACCTGTATTAGGAAGAACCGATTGAGATCTTAGACCGGCAAGTCAAGAAGTTGAGAAATAAAGAAGTTGCTTATGTGAAAGTTTTGTAGAGGAATCAGTTAGTTGAGGGTGGTACTTGGGAGGACGAGGCCTATATGATGTCCTCTTAGCCTCATCTCTTTCCTTCTACTCCAACTTTAGCTTAAGGTAATGATGTTCCTCATGGTTTACTCTTTTGGTGTCAAGTCTCTTAGATATTCGCATGATTTCCTAATTTATGCATGTTCTTGAAAAAGCTTATTTTTTTAGAAAATGAGTCAACTTGATTAATTTCTACATATTTATTTGCATTGAGTATGATTTGCATATAGGCTTCATGATATGATGTTTTAAATATGCTTTAACTTGGAGTTGATGTTTCATTCTCGGATATGTGCAATATGTGATTACATTCATATTGGGCTATTAGGTTTAAGTTCCTACCATCCGTATGATGTTTTGAATCTCATACGATGACGAATGATCCCAAGGGGGAGATAATGTAGCACCTCAGATTCGAAAAGATAGAAAAATTCTAGTTTTCAGAAATCTGGTGCCAATTCCTACGATGCCATCCACTGCCTATGGAACGACCCACGGACCGTAGGTCGGGTTCGTGGTTGGCCAATCAGTTTTTCCAAGAAATATCAAGTTCTAGTACTTTTTCAACGGTTCACCAGGACGGTCCATCACGAGCCATAAAAAGGTTTCGTAGGTGAGTCCCACACTTAGTGAGATTTTGAGGTTGAAAGTTGAGGACCACGGTTGGGACCCTCGTCCCGTTAACAGGACCACGGCATGTGGGTGGGTCCCATCATTGGAGGTCCTGATTTCTGAGTCTCTAACACCAAACTACAGATAAACATGATGGTCCGTTGGTGGAACAACGGACCGTAGGCCGTCACCGTTGATGGTGTCGGCAGTTATTCCTAATTATTTTAGCCTAATAATATGTCGTTTCGCCTTTCACCTAAATACCTACATAAGTGTTTTAAAACCCAAATTTCCCCAATTGAAATTATTCTCTCAAATTTATAAAAGAAGAACAAATCTTCCTCTCAAAATATTTCTCTCTCTAGAAAGCTTGAAGAAGAAGGGATCAACCTAGAGTTTCAAGTCAAGTCTCGAATTCCGCCATTGAAGTCAAGTTTTTTCCATTGAGGTATGATAGTTTTCATCTATAGAGCCTTTTCCTACATGGAGTTCCCAAATTCTCCAATTTACAAAGCTAGAATTCCCCAATTGAGTTAGGGTTTTCTTCCATGTCATGGGTTCTTTTAAATATTGATTTATTTTTATTATTTCTTAATCTATCAAGCATGAATTTATATAGTTTCATGATTTTATGATGAATTTCCATGAACCCATGTCTATCCCATGTTTTCTAGATATTGATGATGGAAAGTGGGTTTTGAACTATGAAAGGTGAATTGTGGAATTATGCATGTTCTTATGAAATTGATGTAAATGTCTTAAGGATGCTTTGAGGGTGAAGTATCAATAATGTTTTTGTTGTTGTGTTGTTAAAAGTATTTCTCACATACACATAAAACCATGATTTGTAAAAGGTTTTCCCACATAGTAGAGGTTCTTAGGGTTGAAAGGTATTGTCACCTAAAATGAACAAATATTAAGGATCTATTCTAATGTTGAGGCAAGAGGTGATTACCCATGCTCTCTAATTGAAAGACAAGAGGCGGTTATCCATGTCACATGATGTAAGGATAAGTGGTGATTACCTATTTTCCTTTAAGAGCAAAGATGAATATTATTAAGAAATATTCCGTGGAAGTAAGCTTAGTACCGAGTTGACAAGTGGTGATTACCCGTGTCCCATAAACTATGTTCCAACATAGAATTGTCTAGATGACATTAGCTAGTGGATCCACATAAGCTAGAAGTTCATGGTACTTACTTTGGGAAGGAGGACAACCCCTTTTCGGTGTGGGGCAGACACTAGATTCCATGATAATAGCTCTCATGGTCTTATATGTCGGCTAAGGCTACTTCCCACAAGCAAGTTATGATAAACTAAGGTTACTTCGAGGAAGTATCTCATACATGTTTAAGATGATGACTATGTGCATTAACCATGTTTTATGGCTCATGTTTTCTAACTTTTTATCTCATGTTTTAGCTTGATCATTGCATTTCATAAAGGTATTTCCTTTAAGTATGTTTTCAAATGTTTTATACATGGCTATCATTCTTGGTAAATAGTTTTTACTAATGCATACTCTTGCCTACATTTCCCCAAATATAGGGTCCGACTATCTGGGTTCCCGGTTTCATGGCTAGAGTTCGTTGAGGAGATTTCGATCTTTGGTGAGTCTTCATGCTTTGAGGACCGAACATTTATTATTTTTAGTCTTTCCTTACTTTCAATTTTGTAACTCATTTTTATGTACTAGATGGCTTTGAGACGATTTTTAGATTTCCGCTATGTTCTATAAGACTTTTATATATTGAATTGTCTTTTAAATCCATTTATTCTATTTCTTGTATGATGAAATCTAAGTGGCTTGTATGGTACCTCTCAAGGTTTTATACGCCATGTTACGCATAGGGGATACTTTGGGTCGTTGGCACATGGCATTCAAGTCCTTTTAGTATGTCTCGATACAATTTAGTGTTTGGGAAGGCTCGTCCTCTTCCAATTGAGTGAGAGCACAAAGATTTATAGGCATTGAAAAGGATCAATTTGAATCGGGAAGTGGCTTCAAAGAATCGTGTGCATCAAATCCTTGAGTTGGATAGATTTTGTCTACAAGCATGTGAAAGCTCTGCTCTCTATAAAGAAAAGGTTCATGGTGGCATGATGTAAAGATCTTGCCTAGTGATTTTAGAGTGGAGGAGCTAGTCCTACTTTGCAATTCAAGGTTGAAACTCTTCCCGAGCAAGCTTATGTCCAAGTGGACAAGTCCTTACACAATCACATGAGTGAATGCAAAATGGAAAAATTGAAATTAAAGATGGAAAGGGGATTAGATTCGAAGTCAATGGTCCAAGGTTAAAGGTATACTTTGGGAAAGGTCGTGATGTGCGAGTTGTTGAAGTGGTGTACTTGAACGATTCTTAAAGGCATATCCATGTCGTGTTGCAACGTTAACTCAGGCACTTCTTGGGAAGTCACCCAATCATTAGTTGTTTTCAATATTGTGGGTGTTACATCTGCAGGACTTGAGCAAAGATTGGTGATTGAGAAAGGAACTCGTCTATCCGCCGAAACTGTTGTGCGAAGCTCCAGCGAGTTTGCCTAATGAGCTTCTCAATTCTAGGTGCACATTGTCCATTTTGGAGGACTATATCCCCAATTTGGTGATACACCAATATGATTGATCGAACCTGATGTAGTTCACCTATTAAGGGGCAAAAATTGGAGGATACACTAGAGCTTTCGGTGATGAAAATGGACATTCGGCGATTCACCCATTAATTTTAGGTGATCGTGTTGTGGCCCACTAAAATGGAGGATAAATTCTCATAAGATAGAGGCGCATTCGGTGAACATCCCTTGTTTGGCAATCTATCGAATTAGTCGGCGAGCTCCTTCCTAAAATCATTCAAGGAGTTCCTCTATCTAAGTTTACTCATGTCATTTCTTGCATTGAGAACACTGCATTTTCCTTTTTGGTGGGGGAAGACACTTGTGCCAAGATTCCCTTTTTTATATCTATTTGTTGTTTTGATAGTGTTTCAATTTGTTGTTCTCTATTAGCATCATTCTCTCAATTTTTCAACTACCCCCATGAGTTTTGAAAATCATGAAATGCTTGAGTTTTCATTGATAAAAAATTCAAGGATCTATTGCATTCAATATCAATGTCTTTAATAGTTCTCATGATGAGCATGATATATAGTGTTGGTTTCGCGAGAAAGAAATCAATTTGGTTGTACTTTTTAGAGTTCTCTTTAAATCTTTTGTTGACTAGCTGCATTTTGATATGAGTTATTCAATAAAAATCACACATACTCTTTTGATATTTTTGGGTTGTGCTAAATTAGTGTATTTGAAGTGCCGTGCATGTGTGGTGAGTTCTCACTTGAAAGCATGTGTGTAGAATCTTAGAATTTGTCTTATTAGTCTAAATGCCTAAACCTTGGTAAATATAAGGCGTGATCTTGGACAACAATTCTAAGGGTGAACCCAAATTTCTATATCTTTTATGACTACCTTGTGAGGATGTGCATCAATTTTGGCACCATTTAAGCCTAAACCATTTGTTGACAAATCCAAAATAAAACTTGTTGACCGAAATTGTTCCTACCTTCTCACCTAAAATCCTTTTTGAAGCGTTTGATGTTTGAATAGCCAACTTAGGCTAAGTTGGGGGTGTGAAAAAGAAAGGAGGAATGAAAGCCAAATGAAGGGCAAAGAAACATGAAATGAGATTCAACTTTGAAGTTTGTTACAAAAAGAAGAAACCCCTCATTAAAAAGAAAGAGAGAGAAAGAGTCATTGTGATGAAAACATTTTGAAAAATGGAAATTAAAAAGAGAAGTTATGAAATAAAGGGGATTCAAAATAAAATGAGTGAAAAGTCAAAGTTCGAGTTCTCAAATGAAAAAGAATGAAAAGAAATTGAGAAGAGATGAAGATGATTGCAACAATGCATTGAAAATGTGAAGTCACTAAGCCATATTGACCATACCTTAACCCTCATCCCAGTACAAGCCTAAAAGGCACTTGAGATCTTTCATGAATTAGGTTGTGTGATGATTGGGAAATATGGGAAATTTAATAGGACGAAGCTTGCATGCATTTCTTTTTTGAGAGAGTAAGAGTTGCATTACTTCCTTATTTCTTTGTTGATTTGCTTTGTGAGAGCACGGAATCGTTCTTGATGTGACGACAATTGAATTCATTTACTGCAACATGGTCTTGCATTATAAAAGAAGCTGTAGTGAGCTTCAACTAGTGTTGAAACCGACTAGTCATCATTGAAGCTTTTTGATCCTGATAGAGTGAAGCGTATTGTTAAGATTAGTCTTGGAGTGGCACCCGCATGTTAGCTCTTATTGAATACTGTTGTAAACACCCTTATTAATGAAATTGTGTTCTTGATTAACTTGAGGACAAGAAAACGTTTAAGTTGGGGGTGTTGATGAGCGGTAGATTTGCACTCATTTGAGGCCTATCTAGCTCAATAATTAGTGTTCTCAATGCCTAATTATGTCCTATTCTAATGAAATCTTAATTATTTTCAGCTATGAAGGCTAAGGGACAAGGCAAGGATGAATGTTTGAAGGAATGGTCAAAAAAGTAAGAAGAAGTGTAAATTACACTCTAATGATCCCCAAAAAAGAAAGGTAAATCGTCTAACGAGCATGATATTGCCCAAACTAACAGTGCACTGGACTTATTTCTCAAGGTTGGTTGGCGAAGTCATACATAAATGGCAATACGCCGAATGCAAAAGTCAAATAGGGTGAATGCCACCGAATTTGACAGTGTCAGATGATAAAATGGAATTTCAATACGCAAACAAAGGTGATGATCGAAAAATCACCGAATGAGAAAAGAAGACTCGGACGGGATCACCAAATGATGTTCGAACACCTGAAGCCTGGATCAACAGAGACAAAGGCGAATTGAAGCATGATTAACGACTCGCCAAATGATATCGACGAGCCCGACTAACGTCACCAAGTGAGAAGTATATTGAGTTTTGGGCCAAATTTTTAGAAACTATAAACCGCTCAAATGAGAAACAAAAAGTGGTTAAAAAATGGTGAGAAAAATTCTGAGTATTGTAGAGAGAAAAACACTCCTCATTGGGTGTAAACACTTTCTAATTTTTGGGGTTTGTGAATTGATAATCTTAAATTTGCTAAATTGAGGTTGAATTCAAAGTGGGTTTTCTTGTAATTGCTCAAATTTAAGTTACCCATTGATAATTTCATTCAAGGTATAAATTTTTTACACTTTGTGATGTGTGGCTAAAACCACAATCTTTAAGGGTGTGATTATGGGGTTGGGTGTTGATTTAACTTAGTTGTTGCTCTGTTTTATAGTTGTTAATCGGATATTGATCTATTACCATATTATTATTTTTTGAATTAAGGTGGACAACTTGATTTTATCTTTGATCTCGCATTGGTGCTCGAAAGAGATCACTATGAGTGGATAATTTGTTCGATATTTGCAATATTTGTTATACTTAATTGTAAATTCAAGGTATTGGGTTATTTGAATAGCGTGTAGATGAGACCCAAAGGAGATTCTATGTAAGAATGCTATGAGATTGAAAGAAGATTAGCTTCATTGAAGATGACCAAGCCTATCTTCAATTAACTAGTTTTATTAACAAATTCTACAATAACCCTAATGATATCAATATTCAATCCATACACCCCTAGAGTCCCCTAACTTCATGAATTTTCATTTGCTTTAATATTGGTGTGATTGTGTTCTTGAAATCGTGTTGTTAAAGTTGGTGGAATCATCCACCCATTTGTTATGTTCACTACATTAAGATTAGTTTAGATTTAACTCACAAATTGAATCCTTAACCTTGAACCATTCCTTGTGGGATTCGACCCCGACTCTTAGTTGGGTTTTTTTATTGACGACGACTACCCAATCTTTGGAATTGTTTTAGAGAGTGATTTGAGTGTTATCAGGTCGTAGTTTTTCCTTCCTTGAGCAAGGAGGCTTCCATATAAAACTCATTTGTTGTTCTTATTTTTTACTTTAGCTTTTACTACATTAAAGTGTGACAAGGACCTGTCATGTAGTGTGTGGTGGACCTGTATAAGTCATCAAAGCTCAAAGATATATCCAGGAAGGATCCCACTGAGTAAGTTGTTTCATAAATTCATGTAGAAAAGCTCTAAAAGTCCTTCAAAATGAGTTGGAGAGAGAAGAGACCCGTTAAACTATTATACGACAAGTCTAAGTAGGTGAGTTTCTTGGACCATCAAAAATATGGGATAGAAACAGAGAAGTTGTTCAATGAGAAACCTAAATAAACAAGATTTGTAAGGTTTTTCCATTGTGGATGGTATAGGTCCACTGGGATTGCAATTGGAGAGCTCTAACTTGGACAAGTTTTGAAGGTTTGAAATGGACTCTGGTAATAAACAAGAAAGCTTATTGTTGCTTAGTGACATCGTCCTCAAAGATCCGTTTTTAGGGAAGTTTGGGATTCTGCCACTTAGCATCTTGTTATTTGACAAATCCAACATATTTAGAGCTTGTATGTGGAAGATTGTATCAGGTAATGCTCTATTACAAGAACTGAGGGACAAGGTAGTCAAGTTGGAGAATTTGGTAAAATATTCAGGAAATGTGGTAGCGAGATGTCCTGTTCTAGATAGATAACTCGAAAAATTTAAAGGTTGGAAACTGAATCATCAATAGGGCCCGAAATTTGATAAGCACGCAAGCTCAAGACCATTGAGTTAGGAAAATATGACGATAAAGATTGACACCACTCGTTACTCTAAGCTGAAAGATCAGCACCATCAAAGTGAAGCTCTCTAAGTTCTGTTAAGTTCTAAATAAATCAAGACTCTCAAATTTAATTGTCAAAAGGAGAGTTGAGAATCAAAGGGTAACTAATTTTGTTAATCTTGATAGGAATTTTCCTAAAAAAACCAGCATTCTATAATTTCAGATACTTCAATTTGACTAAATTGTGCATACCAACAGGTATAACTAGGGGTGTGCAAAAATTGAACTGATCAATAAATCGAACCGAAAAAAATGGTATTAGTTTATTGTTATTGTAACACCCCGTATTCTA
>JAJOOH010008654.1:0-16372 GCA_029582605.1 Solanum gracilifrons | reverse complement strand
TAGGACCAAAAGGGGTAGAATATTACATATAAAATAAGTTCGGGGGGGTAATAGGACCTTAATAAAGGTTAAGTGTGTCTCTGGGATTTCGGGTATAGGCTAGGGGCGTACTTATGCATTTTCCCCTTTTTTCATTAATCAAGATGGCGAGAAACTAACTATCGAAAAAAGCTCTTTTGCCTCAATAATTATCTTATAACAGTGTCTTTAATTTGCGAAAGTAGTTTTTTTGTTTTGGAACCCCAAGATATAACCCGCAATCGCTACAATCTCTGCCACATCCTCTGCCCTTTGGGTGAGCACTTTGTGCGCATTGGGTGAACACCCCACTATGTAATAACATGCAAATCACACAAGGGATGCAAACCGCACTAGGCAAGCCCTATGCGATAGGCTTGACTCAGAAGACATTGAGGGAGATCGATCCTGGGTCATCCGTGTGGATAGCCACCCTCCAAACCAACTGAGTCATCCCGAAGGACAAAAATGTAGTCGAACAATTAAGTATCAGTTGTATGAGACACATAAATAATTATTAATACACGTCAGCTTACTCTAAGCCTAGAGGACAGTTGATGACGTCAGCAGCTACATCGGTCATTAAGAGAAAAAATGAGGATGTGGGCCCACCTTCATATTTTCCATGTCATTAGTCAAGATGACGTCATTAATTATTTAATTCTACACCATATAATTCCATGTGATTTTCGTATTTTCCCAAATAAATATTGAAAAGTCAATATTAGTCCCCAAAACCCATTCATTTTTACCGGCCTACCCTATAGGCTTGAGGTGGCACACATACTTTTCCAACATTTTTATTTAGATCGAGTGTGGAACTTACTAAACTGATTAATTTTAAGGGAAATACTTTCTAATGTTGGCATCAAATCACGTAAATTTACTATAATTAAGTAATTTAATGTGGTGATAATGCATGCTAATTAATACATGTGTTAAGTATCTATATGTAAAATACATATCGTGTATTTATTTTTAGCTCCCAATACTAAACGGAACTTCATTTCATTCGATTTAGACTCAAAACATCAAAAATAAAATTAAGTTTTTTATTTATCTTTTTTTAGAGAGCTCATTTTATTGCTTCATTAATGACTCGAATTCATATTTTTAGTGGAGGTACAGGGTGTTTACCATTTGAGATGAAATATCTAAGTTTTAACTAATTTTTAGATATGTAAATTTATCGCAAAAAAATAATCAAATATTTCATATCAGAATACACAATCAAAATCAAAAGATTTGACTTTTCAAAATTCAATTGTATCTCGTAAACTAAAAAAGCGAATAATATTTAAGTAGTTATGGTTCCTCATAAATAAATTATAGATGGAGTTCAATATTTTTCATAAACGACACATTTCATTACAATAGCAACATATTCCATTTATTCCTACGTATAAAATGTGATTTGAAAATAATAAAATGTACGTAGACCTTACCCTGCTACGGAGGTAGAGAGGTAACGACACAATTCATCATTGCTTAGAAAAACTCACCTAATTAGCATTTAAAAATTATTATAGTTAACTAATTAATTGTCCACTCATCTGTTCCAATTGACTTGGAAATATTCCTAGCAAGTTCTTACATATAAATAATTAAAATAATTAAATATTGAGAAAAAAGATGGCAAGTGGTGTATGTGTCCAAACACAATGTAACTTACGTAATATGTTTCTTTGTGATGTAACAATATTGCCTCCTTCCTTGATTTTTATCAATTTTTTGTATAGATTTTTTTATATTTATATAAAAAATCATCGCGTAAAAATATTTATACAATCACATTACTTACAAAATAATTATAATAAAGTTCTATAGTTATAACATTAATTAAAATCGATATGCCCTAGTAGGTTAGATTTGATTAATAACGATGTAAAAATATTCATATTAGTATTATATTTCATTCAAAAGTTATTTATGAGTATTTTTTTTAACCTTGATTACAAATAAGACAAATCATATATTATAACTTAATATAATTGGATGACGTAAAAAATCTTTATATAGTTCGTAAATATTAGTTAAATTTTAATTTTTTTTTTCATATATTAAATTAGAAGAGAAAAAAGGTAATACTATGATGGTAGAGAACTCGCCAAGTAAGCTAGCCTTCCATTTCAACTTAGCAATAAAGACATAATAAAAAATTATAAATTAGATAAATTTTAGTAATGTTAATTTAAATCATATATATTTATTATAAAGAATTCATCTCATATATTATAAATAATACATTCAAAATACAGGAACAAAAAGAATTACTCCCTCCATTTCACAAATAATGATCTCCTTTCCTTTTTAGTCAGTTTAAAAAAAATGACCTATTTCCTTTTTTGGTAACATTTTACTTTTTGCTTTCCACGTGGCATGTTTAAGACCACAAGATTAAGGGCAATTTTGTACATTTGACATAATTTTAATTTAGGACCACAAGATTCAAAAGTCTTCTTTAATTTCTTAAACTTTATGCCAAGTCAAACCAGATCAATCTTTTTGAAACGGAGGGAGTATAATTTTTAAAATCAATAATAACATAGTGAGTATAATTTTGCAAAATAAAGTCTAGAAAAGGCAAGTAAAGATAGAAAGATAGAAAGATCGTTTTTGATAAACTCGTGATTTATAATCAAATACTCGTAAATTTAAAACCTTGATTCGCCATATGCTTAACTCTAATAGGTTAAATTGCAAGGAAATGAAATTTACATTATCAGTGTATATAACTAAAAATTCATTTTATATATATAAAATCATTTTCCATTAAAAAAATATATAAATAAATAAATAAAATTGTCTATATATGTACTCTCACTTTGTTCAGAGTCTTATAAACTGTGTGTTCATCATGCAAGGCGTCCGCCGTTACTCGCCGTTAACTGACAGCGGCGGAGTAACGCTAGAACTCGCCACAACCACCAATTCGCCGCTAGCAATCGACGTGACGGAATCGACGGAGATGAGAATCCGGCGACTGATCTCCGAGAATACCGTCGTGATTTTCACCCGATCCGGCTGTTGCATGTGCCACGTCATGAAACGGCTGTTATTATCCGCCGTTAGCGTTCACCCAACCGTTCTTCAATTGGAAGAAGAAGAGATCGCCGCCCTCCCTGACGGCTCCGGCGCCGGAGTCGCCGCGGAGGACGGCGGTGAGATGCCGGCGATGTACATCGGAGGGACACGTGTCGGTGGATTAGAGAGCCTCGTGGCACTTCACCTTAGTGGTCGCCTTGTTCCTAAGCTTGTGGAAGTTGGTGCTATTACTGAAATGGTATTGTAAAGAATTTTAATCATGTTTCTATATTTGTAATTATGTATTTTGATCAAAATTTACAAAGTAAAAATAATAATCTTAATATATTAGTATTAATTAAGTTTTAAGGTATTGTATTAGTCTTCATAATTGTGCTTTTACAGGCTGTAATCTCTGTATTTTATTCCAAATGGCCAAAAAGTTTAAGAAAAAAAAAAGATGTGCTCCTTTTTTTTTTTATATAACTTTGTTGGGAATTTGGAGTTTCTTGTTCTTTTTCCTATGATATATTGGAATGTGAAAATGACTTGCTAAACTAAAATATTAAATACAATTAACAATATAACATATTCAACGTAACTTCATAGTGAAGTCGGGAGAAAGCGGTGCTTAACAGTGTACGCAGTAGAAAAAATTGTTTTCGATATATCCTCTCTCAATTAAAGTAAATTAAATAATTGAGTAATGATAAAGTAAATAAATTGAATACTAGTAGTATTAGGACTATTCATGTCTTTTTTTGTTGGTGGATTGTTGTTACCATTTGTGTTTTGTGTGTTTCAATTATCGCACTAGTTCATTATTGTTATATTCATAATCCGTAAGCTATATACTATTTTTTGTAGTGATTTATTTCGAGGTTATTACTGCTTTCATTTTTATTTGTATTCCATTTTTCAATTTGCATCTGAGATGCTCTATTTGAATTAAGAGTTTATCGGAAGCAACCTCTTGATCTTAATGAGATATATGATTATGAGAGTTAATCGAAAATAATTTCTACGTTCAGATCTCACTCGTAGAATTATAGTTATTGTTGATGTCGCAATCACAATATAGTCTTTTTATTTGATTCCAAATGGAAAATAAATAATAATAATAATAATAAAAAGAAAAAAAGAAAAAAAAAAGAAGGGGTGCTCCTTTTTTCTTTTTCTTTTTTTAATTTTTTTTTTTTGTATGATATTGGAATTATTATTTTCTTTATTGGAATATGAAAATGACATAATGGGGCAGCTCTATATAATACTATTTCCAGTCAATTCTTAATTTGCTTTGAATATCCCCCACTATTTTGGAGTATATTCTTTAATTTGTTTTTTTAAGTGTTAAAAATTAGTGACGTAACCCAATTTCAATGGATTAAATTTTCTCTTTTTCTTTTGAAAGTTTGGACAAACTATCTCTAAAGTTATCTTTGTACGATATATAAATTACGAAAAATCGTGAAATCAATTATTAATATCTCTATCAACATTAATTATCTATATTACACCCCTTAAAGCATGATCCTTTTTTCAACCCATTACAAACGTGAAATAATTTATTTTTCTAATATAATTTTTTTAGACGGAGCAATATTTATTTTTATTATTTTCATATTTATTATCATAAAATAGGTATCCCTCCATTATTGCATATAAGGTGGACAAAAAGCATGATAGAATCAATCGATCAACTATTCTTTTCCGTAGTGATTTATTCCATTTTTGTGTGGCACTTGCTATGTCTTTTTGGTAAATTTAATAATACATAAAAGACGGAGCTACAATACAAGTTACATATTCAACAGAACTCAACAACTTTCGCCAATAAACTCTATGTGTGTTATAAACTTCACTTAATATACAAATTATCAATCTCAAACTCACGAATAAACTGACATGTATTAGAATTCAGAACTTATATATAAACTGAAAATCTTAAATCCATTTTAGATATTTTTCACATGATATTTTCTAATAATTTTATGTACAATAAAATATGTCACAATTGTACTAGACAATATTCATGTTCTGTCAATTTAGTCTGTGATCACACACATGCATGTGTTTGTATATTCTCATAAACAAACAAAGAAATTTGTAAGTTTTTGTACAAATTTATCAAAAAACAAAAGGGCATAAAATGTACTTCATCTAATACATGAAAAATATTATGATTTATGACAGAAATTTATATTATTGTCTTCTGTTCTGAAAACTTGTACTGATAATAAAATGTGCCCAAGAGTATGCTGTATAAGGGAATATTTAGATTTTATCCCACGTTTGGTTAAAGTTTTTTTGATATCAGTATTAGTGTAAGATAATTATTGCAAATTTAGTATTTTCGAGATAAAACATCAAAATAATAAATATGTTTTTCTCACTTCTCCCTCAAAATCCTTAAAAATGTCAAAGCCAAAATTGAAAAAAATTATTATCCTAAATTATCTAGCGTAAATCAAACACGTGTAAAAATTATATACCTTGTATATATATTATTTGTAATTAATCAAACATCTTTTAATAAAAGTATATTCGCTAAATAATTAATTGTTAATTATTTAATTTTCTTATTATAATCTCAATATTATATTTTCAAGATTATTTATTCACTAATCAAAATAATCCCTTAAAGTTAATTTGCATGATATTATGTAAAAATCAGGTGCAAATAATATTTTCCTCTCTAGATACTTACACAAAATTGAAGAATTTAGAGTCATAAATCATATAGTAACGGGTTGTTTTGATTTAAAATAAGGTTATTATAATAAAAAATGAAAAGGCTACCTTTTATAGTTAAATTTCTTTATAGCGATGTCGTATGAATATCAATGTTATATATAACATATGATGTAACATATGAAAGTCGAACTCAAAGAAAATTATAGAATATTTTAGAGTGGTCTAAATGCATATGAGATAGATAATTTTATAACTTTGATATAAATTTTATTCAAACGCTAATAATAATCACAATCAAATACTGAATAAATTTAATTGCGAAATTCAAAATTTTATAGTAGTAGAATATAACTCCTAATTCCAACAACCAAACCAAATGGCCCCTAAATATCAATGAAATGAAAAGCCAAAACTAAAACCAAAATTTAAAAAGGGAAGATGGGACATAAGAGGCCCCTATGTGAGTAAGAAATACCAATAAGAAGATATTCGTGATGATGAAAAGAGCAAAGTCACTATAAATACTTTAATGATCATTTCCATAAGTCTATTAGCCCTCTAAATTTTTTTGCTAATAAAAATGAAATGATTTTTGATTCACCCTAAAATGGAAATCCTACGTGGCGTGATTTCATTGGTCAATTTTGTAGGATCCCCATTTTTAAAGAATCTTTTGAACTTGTCCAAAAAGAATCTACAATTGAATCCTTACAAAATAAAATAAAATAAAATAACATAAAGTCCCCACATTCCTTCACTCAATCATTCAAAGTGAATAGTCTAAGGCATGATTATAATGAATATTAGAAAACTAAAGTGTGTTTGCTTTTTCAAGAAAAGACATTAGAGTAGATGTTAACCATATGTTTATTTACCCCACCACATTATTCCTTAATGGCTAGGTTTGCTTCTTACTAAGTCTAAAGTTGTCAAAAGTTACCATATAGGCTATATATAAGATAATAAGATATATTTGTTTACTCCTTCAACTTAATTTAAATACATACACATGTATCCATAATCTTTTTAAATTATCTATATATATACGATTCGAGTTGAGGTGAAATTAGATAGAATTGTGGTGTTGAAGTACAAATAAGTTAGACATTTAGGCTCGGTGTTCCAAAAAAAAAGTATTATATAATGTAACATAGAACTAAAATAAGAAAGATGACATGAAAAAGTGCTACTAATTAGTATATGTGATAGAAAGATATTCATCAGAATGAAAGACATATTTTTATAAAATAACGACATACTAATATTATATGAGCGGTAATATTAGCTTATAAAATTCTAGCATATCCACAATATAAGCGTCGAGGAAATACAATGCTATGATGGATTTATGATAATATAAGATTAAAGAGCAAAGTGCAAGTAATACACGTAGAGATTAAGAAGAGTGCATATACACTACTTAGTGGAACTTAATGGCTTTCCATGGAAGTTAGATTAAGGTGGTTTATAATGATGGTGACATGGCCTTATTATATTTATCATTACATTTGTTAATTGAATTTAACTTATATATACTGATGAGGAATGCTTAGGCCTAGATGATTCTATGATTTAAACTCTTGTGAATTAAAGCAATCATGCAAACCAACATGGTTTACGGTGTGATGGTTGAGTTTTTTGTTACCCTAAATTAGAAATGAGTCATGCACTGGTAATGAAATAATCTCTCTACCTTTACAAGATATGAGTCAGGCCGCATACGTTCTACCCTTTTCAGGCTTCACTTGTAGGGGTGTATACTATTTGGATTAAATAAAAAAATTAAACCAAATTCTAATTTGGATTGGTTTTTTTGGATTTCTGGTTTGGTTTTCGATTTATAATTTACTTTGTTTGGTTTTTTGGTTTGGTTTTGGATAAAGAAAAATGAAAATAAAAAAATAGAAAAAATTAAATGTTATATATATATATATTCAAATTGCAAATATAACTTTGTTATGTTTCTAATTATTGACATAACTGATTAATCGAACCGAAAAATCCCAAACCAAAAAGAGAAAAATCAAACCAAATTTATTTTGGTTCGGATTGGGTTACACTTCTTCAAAATCAAAAATTGAAAAACCCAAACCGAATAGTACAAAACCAAACCAAAAAATCGAATGCACACCCCTATTCACTTGTGAGATTACATTGGATGTGTTGTTGTTGTTGAATGAAAATCTTGAAAGTGTCGTCCTTAGACATAGACCATGAAATATGCGAATTCAAATTTAGCTAAGCCTTAATGCAAATATCCGACACCCAAATGAAATAAAGATCATTTAGTTTTTATTTGGGCCTATCTTGTCTAATACTCATTAGTTTGGGGCAAATAGTTGCTTTGAAGTATAACTATTTAAAATATAGCAAGTTTTAAACAATATTTATATTTTAGCCATTCTTGAATAGAGCTTCAAAACTCAGAGCAGTTTAATATAGAATGATCGTTGAAACTTAATGGAATGTTTGCGTCAATTGCAACCTATTTTTCCTATCGTGTTATTACTATAGTTTTTATTTTTGTATTTGTCAAATTTGTTTTTGAAAACGTTTTTCTTAAGTCGAAAGTTTATCGAAAACAATTTTTTACATCACACAAATAAGGCTAATGTCTATGCATACTGCCCTATGAAAATCTCAAAATTTAGACTTTAGTTTATATTTCTCACGGTAATTTACAATTATATAATTGCCAACTTAAGTGGAGCTAAAGAAGATTAGAGATCAAATGTTGGTTGAGTAAAAATTTAAAAAAGGAAACATGAAATGATTGAGACAAAACATTGCTCGATAACCACCCGTTAATTATTTAATTATTAAGCATAATTATCTACTCGATCCATCCAATAAGCAACTTTAGTTATCATAAATTAAAGGAAAAAACCTGACTTTAAAATTTATAAATAAGTAAATTTACGTCGATAGATATTTGTGAAGATTGATATAAACAAGTTTTACAAACAAATTTACCACATTAAACTACTCCATTTTGCAATTATTAAAACATGTTTCTTTTACAAATATGAAATTATTCATTTTTAAAAAGTTAAAAGTCGGCATTTGCGACCTGAGATATTTTCCATTTTATTTATTTCATAGTAATAAATAAAATAAGCTACTATTAATTGCCCAAATATATTTTATATCCATTTGATTGTAAAAAAAAAAAACAGAAAAAAAAAAATATCCATCTTCCTCTTCTATTTTCCCCTTCTCGATTTTCGATCATCACAGAAAAATTCTGAAGAAAATCCTCAAAGAAGCTGAGAAACATCAATAATCTGCATAGAGAAGAAAAAGGGTTGAAGAAAATTCGATCTTTTGTAGGAGATGGCTCTAATGCGCCTTCTCACTCAGGTCACTTCTTGATTTTTTTTATTTTTTTTATATATATATCAGAAGATTTTGGCTCAAATATTGTTGATTTTGTTTTTATTTTCTCTATTTGATTCGAGGGTTTTGTGTTTCTGTTTGTTTTTATTCGGGTTATTGTTGTTCACGAGATGTAGAGTAAAATGGATTTCAATTGAGTGGAATGGTTATGAATGATTCATATAATTGATTCGAACTTGTTTGGGATTAATATGTAATCGGTTGATGGTTTGAGTTTGAGATTGAGGTTGAGATTTCACTATATTATTAGGTTAGAAATGACCTAATTTTTGTAGTTTTATGGGTTTTTGTTTCCAAGATTGTTTTTTTTTTTCCATATTTATTTGGTAACTGGAGGTAGAATAAAATGGATTCCAATAGAGTGGAATGGTTCTCAATGATTCGTATAATTGACTCGACCTTGTTTGGGATTAAGATGTAATCGATTGATGGTTTGAGTTTGAGATTTTACTATATTAGGTTAGAGAAGCCCTAATTTTGTAGTTTTATGGGTTTCTGTTTCCAAGTTTGGATTTTGTTTCATTTTTATTTGGTTTATTGTTGTTGATTGGAGGTAGGATAAAATGGAGGCCAATAGAGTGGAATGGTTATGAATGATTCATATAATTGAGTTGAACTTGTTTGGGATTAAGACGTGATTTGATTGATGGTTTCAGATTGAAATTTCACTCTATTATGTTAGAAAAGCCCTAATTTTTGTAGTTTTATGGGGTTCTATTTCAAAGATTGGATTTTTTTGATAGTCGTAGTGTTTGGACCAGCTGCTCAAACCTCGACTAATTCCACAGGTACCTTCTATCTAGTATTTCCCACCGGCATAGCTACCGAGCAACCTTGTCCGTCAAGTCTAGCAAAGATGAGAATAAACCACCTAGTGTTTTTGCCTCGAATGGGATTTAAACATGAAACCTTATGGTTCTCAACGTGCTTCATTGACCACTATGCCACACCATTGGGTGCAAGATTGGATCGCTTTTTCTTTTTGATTAAATTATTGGAGATTTCAGAGTAATTGGCTCGTTCATAACTTGTGGTTTCTATTTTTCGTTTATTAGGGTTATTTTAGTGTTATGCTACTGTCTTCCAAGTATGCTGATCCTGTGGCGGTAGCTTTATTTCTTTTTGCTTGCTATAGTATTGCTCATGAAACTGAAAATTTGTCTTATCTTTTTATAGTTAATTATTTAATGCCTAGTCTCATTTAGCTTATGGGTGCAATACCAGCTAGTTAGGATAAAGGCTTAGTTGATCCTGCCAAGTCTCAAATTAGATTTGGTGTTTTTCATTTATCTTTTTACTCTGGTTAGAGTCTTATAAGTTGTGCAGTGATAAGTATGAGATATAGAGAACGTCTTATTTTAGAGAATTGCTAATTTGACTTAAAAGTCGTATTATTTAATTGGAATGAAATGGACTTAAATAGAGCAAAATGGATAAAGATGATTCATCTAACCAACTCCATCTAATTTTGAATCGAGGTATAGTTGATTCATTGAATCTTATCTAGCTCAGATGGATGTGTTTTACCATTTTTTTTTGTTCTAATGAAAAATACTCGTATTCTGGTGAGAAAAGATATGTCTTCTCAGCTGCCCTTTTTAGATCGGTGGTATGTAATTTGGCAGTTTTCTGCATCTGAAGATGCATGTTTTAGAGAAAAAGCTCAAAATAGTCCTTTATCTTTGGCTTTAGACTCAGTCATCCCTCTTCTTTTACATGGAGCAACCTTCAAGTTTAAAATACTGGTGCTCTTCTAGTGTCCTCTCTAACTCTGTTAGTTTCTTAACGTTTGAACTCAGATCCTATGCACGTGGGATACACGTGAGAAATATTCCCTGAAACCACCCGTATCATGCATTTTGTGGTGTATTTGGACAGAGATGTTTTGATGGGTTATCAACTCCTATTTCTATCCTCAAAGCTAGATGTCTTTTTTGGTTATATAGTTGGCTAAATTTAACCTCTATCAACTGTCCTGTAAATCTTTTGAACTTTGTCAGCCTTTTGGTTTAAGCCTAGCTTTTTGTTTAGTTTATAGCTGACTTTTGTCCTCTGAATTCACTCTTTTGTACAATCTGCATCTTCTTGATGCGTTTAATGAAATCATTTTACTTCTTCAAAAAAAATCCCAGACCCGTCTCTTATTTCTGAGGCAAGAATTAATGATTCACTACACTCATCCCACTAGAAAGAATTTTGAAGGTCATAAAATGTTACGTACCTACTTTTTAAAATGTTGACTATATTTATCTCAGTTTACTGCTGCTCTCAAAAATACTATATATGTAATCTGTAGGGTTTTATGTAAGCAAACACAAAAATATGAAGGAAAAAAAGTTAATGACCCATGTCCTAATAGATAGGGGATGCGTTTGAGCTTTTTTCCATGTTCTATGATAGCTCTTATCTTGTTTCTCTTTTCTCATGTGTGTAATAATACCTTTTTTGTTCTACAGGTTGAAAGGCAACAATCTCAACTGAGGCAGATTAGCTCTTTGTTCAATCGAACATATCTTTCCTCTGGACGGATCATAGGAAGTGAAGGTATGCTCTGAGATTTTGGCACTGATGGAGGAGAGTTTCTTTATTTTTGTGGTCTACATAGATATCATATCATATGGTTGATAATATGGAACTTCTTTTCCAGGGCATTTATGCTTAACTTTTCGTGTGATATTTATTATCCTTTAAAAAGCTGAGCTGTTGTGTTCTCTAAACTGAACAATGGCCATCCCTTAAATTTTATGAAATATACTAATGACCGTACTGGCTGATAATGCAGTCACCCCTTAACCCCCCCCACCCCCACCCCCCACCCCCACCCCCGCAAAGAAGGATTGGTTACAAAGTGTTTATGCACTAATCGTCATAGGCTCATGCTGGTTAATTTCGTTTAAAGCTACTAATAATGGATGAAAGAAATTAAAAACATTAGAGTAAAAGGAGAAAAACGGAAGACCTTTTTTTATCAGTAGCTTTAAACGTAAATCCTTGTTTGTAGTGGATTCAAAATGAAGGTGCAAAAAATAAAATACATTGATTATAACATTGAAGGTCAACAGGTGAGCTAATTTATATTCACTATCAATTATTTACGGGTACGCTATCTAGAAGACAAGGTTCAGTAAGTTGAAGAGTGAGTTAGGAGTGTGACATGAATCATGATAAATGTACCAAAGGAAGTGGAAGAAAAATTATCTAGATGTTGAAATAAAATTATCAAGTCAACCTCTCTGACCTGCGTTTATTTAAAAAAAGATTTGTTAGACTTGCACATCTGTAGAAACAATTGAACATTTAATATTTTCTTGTAAATTATCTCCATTTCTGCATACCTCTGTATGCAGCCTGCCGCTAACAAAAAACTGCTTTGTAATTAAATGACATACATGTTATCGATATGGATTAAATTTTGCTTATAGATGGTTTCATACTGTTGATGTCCCCCCTGCACTTTATTGTTTTACAAGAGAAAGTTAGATATCAATTTACCATTTTGTGTAAATGAACTAGCAACCTCTCGAGTCAAACACAATTCTTTTTCAGTAGTATGCTTCATGGAAGTGAGCTAGTAAACCTGAGCTCACTGCAATTCTTTTTCAGTAGTATGCTTCCAATTCTTATCACTTTTTGCTATTGGTGTAATTCAGAGTATATAGATGACCCTGTGGCTATTGTAGACATTCTAGGGTCCTTATAAAGATGAAGGAGGATCTAGGGATAGTTTTCTTTTTTCTTCTTTTCTTTTCTTTATCTTTTGTTTATGCCAGACACACAATTGTGGAGGGAGGATATCATGTCAATTTTTGGATACCAGCTTTGAGCTGATGATTGATATTCAAATGTTACCTTTATCAAAAAATAAATAAATTAAATTTATGTTCAGTAGCAAACTTGATGGAACTGAGCTAGCAAACCTCCTAAGTTAAGTGCATTCCTTTTGGTCATATGCTTCCATGTCTTGTGAACCTTAAACACAAATGGGTTAAATATCAGCTCATAAGTAAGTGAATGCATTACCAAAAAAAAAGGTTAGTGAATGCCTCTCAGAAGCGTACTTCACGAAAATGAGCTAGCAAACCTCCAAGTTTAGTGCAATCCTTGTTGGTCATACTTCCGAGTCTTATGAACCTTAGAACTCTAGTGTGCTAACATATCAGCTTATAAGTTAACGAATCCATCTTATTCGGCAGAAATACTGTCGATGCAGTATTTGTATATGAAGCTACGATTCGTAACTTCAAATTCAGAGGCAACTTCTGCCAGCCTCTGATAGAGCCCATTTTCCATCACCAATCTGAATCTTGAGGTTGACCTTATGTTCTTTTTCCAATCTGTCCCTCTTTTACGTGCAGTTCATGGAGTTGCAAATATTAAGCAAAGGTTTCAGTCTAGTTATGTGGGAAGTCTAGCCCGCAGAGTACGTGAAAGAGAGGAAACTAGTAATGCTGCATTTCATAGAAGTGATCCAGAGGCAGTCATAAGGTCGTTTGAAAGCCAACCTTCATTGCATTCCAATCCAGCGGCAGTGTCGGAGTATGTTAAGGCACTGGTAAAGGCTGACAGACTTGATGAAAGTGAGCTTCTCCGGACTTTGCAGAGAGGTAGTAATAATCAGATGTCTCTCATTACCTTGTATTATTTGAGAATGGATTACTCTAAATATTGAACATTTAACATTAATGCTTGCTTATGAAGGTTTATTCCTTTAATTAGTCTATCATGGATACCAATGACGCTGACAAGAGCTCTTTTCAGGGATTGCTGGTTCTGCTAGGTCTCATATGGAGGAAGAGAATATAGGGGCTCTGTCAGCTCTTAGAAATGTTGGGAAATCAACAAAGGATGGTGTTCTTGGTACCCGTAATACTCCTATACATATGGTGGCCGTGGAAGGAGGTAACTTCAAAGAACAGTTGTGGCGTACATTCCGGTCTCTGGCTGTGGCCTTTCTCTTGATTTCTGGAGTTGGTGCTCTCATTGAAGATAGAGGAATCAGCAAAGGTATAAGAGGTCTGCAATTTTTGTTTGGCTTTTGAAGCTCTATTCAGAAGCATTCTACTATTGTCTTTTTCTTAATCCATTTTCTGCATCAGGACTTGGTCTAAATGAGGAAGTGCAACCAACCATGGAAACCAATACAAGATTTTCTGATGTGAAGGGTGTTGATGAAGCAAAATCTGAGCTGGAAGAAATTGTTCACTATCTTCGAGATCCTAAGGTGAGTTAATCTGGGATGTTTCTTTGTAATCACAAGCAATTCAGTGACTTCATCTGCGGTATAGAAGTCCTATATTTGATATTTGAGTCACTAATCCAGGTAAGTAAACAAAAATAACACAGTGATGAATTTTGTTCTTTGGTGTTCCACACATTATTATACTAGAAATGCAGGACTGAAGTTCATCTTTTACGACAGTGTTTTCACCAGCTCTCTTTAAACACCCATCTGAAAATATGCCAAGGATAGAAATGTGGGGAAAACACATTTTATCATTTATTAGGAATATAAGGTTCTTCCCTTGGGTTCTCATAAGTAGGTCCTGATCATTCAATAGATTCAGTTGTTGAACTCCGATTTGGTTAAGTGCCATAATTTTGGGTTATGCTACTATGGTACCTAAACACAGATGTAAAGCCTGAACCGTGATAGTCAAATCAGGTGAGGATCACTTATTTACATGTCCATTTTGTGAATAGTGTATTATATATGTGATTGAAATCACTGGGAAAGTCAAGCTAGAATTTTATTTTAACACGATCCTTAATCAAGCTGGGAACTCAACTGACAAGCCGTAAATGAAGTGTAATGAAAGATGAAAAGCTTTTGAAATATATAAACTACCATGTTCAAGATTTTTATGATCATCAGCAACATGTCAACAGAAATTTTATGGAACTTGATAAAATCTAGAATCATGAAATAGTATGTAGTCACAGGCTGACAGCTAACAATGTGGTCATATGATACACATATTATAGGTATAGGTTTGATTCAAAATATATCACAGGGTACATATCATATATGGTAAGATTCTGCAACTTTATTTCAGCACCAAATCTATTATTTTATCTGCAAAGATTTGTTTTAACTTGCTCTACGAAATGAGTGTAATATGCCTTTCCAGTCCTATCTAACTGATCAAGAGTGGTGATGCTTCTAATTGGTGGTGCATACTCAGTGGTGTTAGGTTTTCAGTTTGACCGGGGTTGGTGGGTGGGTGGGGTGGTGGTGGTGATTGCAACTGTAAAAGCGTGCTGTTGCTTAGCGTTCCTTATCTATGATTGTGGAGGCAACTTAGAGAACAACCTGGTTGTTGGTAGTACTATGAAAAGAGAAGGAAACTAATGAAGGAAGAACAAGAATGAAGCATACAAAAGGTCATACGTGGCTAAAGTTGTTTGTATGATTGCAGCTTTGTGCATTACAGCTTTTATTAAGAATGAATTAAAAAAACTAAGAATAAAGAATATAAGAAAACATGGTGTCTGCTTGTAAGTTTAACCCAGTATGGACTGCCATGAGCTGAGCTACACAGGAGCTTAAATGAAAGTCATTAACTGTAACTAAAATTGTTTAATTCTGTATTTTCATTAACTTTTTATAACAATTCTGTTTAAAACCAAACCCAAAAAAAATCGTGGATATTGAGGTTGCGACCTCCCTAAGCTTGAAGTAGCTACACCATTATTAATACATTCTAGTGGAATCAGCTGTTTTTTTCAGTCTTGATCAACCGATAGATACCCTTTGGAAGTAAAAGAGGAGAAAAGGTACAAACCAGAAGGTTTTTGGTGTCTATTTGTGCTTTTGCTTACTTTCCTTGTGTTAAACCAAATCTTTTTAACTGTTGCCTATAGTTTCCACTTCAGTCAAAGATACTTATCTTGGACAGTCAAGTATGTAATGTATGACACACTTATTCTGATTAGTAATGGTGGTGATATATGGCTCATATGTGTCGATGTCTTATTAGCTGCAGTATTATCAGTCAACATTAGCCCAATCTATTTAATTGCTCATTTCAGCGAACTTTTGGGTACAGCGTTTCACTCGTCTTGGGGGCAAGCTCCCAAAAGGAGTATTACTTGTTGGCCCCCCTGGAACTGGTAAGACCATGTTGGCGAGGGCCATAGCTGGAGAAGCTGGGGTTCCCTTTTTCTCATGCAGTGGCAGTGAGTTTGAAGAAATGTTTGTTGGTGTCGGAGCTCGCAGAGTGAGAGACCTTTTTGCTGCTGC
>JAJOOH010008653.1:0-13016 GCA_029582605.1 Solanum gracilifrons | reverse complement strand
AAGAAAAGAAAGATTATTCTTTCTACTAGATCAGTTGAATTTTATAAGACGAAATCACACAGGGAGGTTGTTTAACATAGATACAATCACCTATCAAACCCAGAATCAAGATGAAAACAGAAAAGGAATAGGAGATGTTTCTTTCACTTGAATAAATTTTCCACAATAAACTGTTTACTCGTAGTTGACACTACATCTTTAGTAACTCCCTGTTCTCGCTTAGTGCTACCTCTCCTCCTTGTTAGACAACTTCTCTTAATGTATAATCACTTATCAAATAGGCATATAAACATGTCACAATTTATACATTGATGCACTTCTGTGACCATGGCACAAAAAGGAAATAATGGTGATTTTTTTAATAGATACTTGGTATTTTGTTTCACTACACATCAAATTGCATAATATGTCCTTCAAAATCCACAATCTGCATAAGGGTAAGGTATGCGTACGCACAATCTCCAATCTCCCCAGACCCCACATGTGGCAATGCACCGGGTATGTTGTTGTAAAATCCAAGATAATTTTTCTTTACATGATATTAATTTTCTATCTCAAGCCACATAAACCAAGTGAACTTCAGAAATTTTACACGACACATTGAATGTTAATTTTCTGATCTCCACTAACTGAATTTTATAACTTAGAGTTAAGGAGGCATTTGGCCATAAAAATTGTGGGTACTTGAAAAAAGTAGTTTTTGTATCAAAATGAAAAAAGATATTTAAAAATTGGAGCTGTGTTTGGCTATGAATACAAATTGGAGTTGTTTTTAAAATTTTGTGAGTATTTTGGGATTTGGAGTGGAAAAAGTGAAAACAGCTTTTGGGTGTTCTTCGAATTCCGGAATTCAACTTGTTGACATTGAATTCCAGAACTTTATGGCTAAAAAAGTTATGTCTGGAGTTCAACTCCAGAAAAATGTATAAAAAAAATAACGGCCAAACGCCCCCTAAATCTACCTATTTATCATGTGTATGTGGCAGCTGGGGAAAAACCACAGTTGAGTAATTCAATTTAAACTTTACCTGCCTAATCAAAACAATTTACCCACTATTGTGATGAAATGCAATAGCAGAATAAGCCCTTTACCAAGTTAGGATGTAAATATCCTTAAAAACTGTCCCAATGTCCTCCATTAATTACACCAAAGTGGGGAGTAAACAGTAAGGGAAAGGCCAACATTGGGTGAAGAGGAAAGTTGTTGGATCAGGCACCAAATCAAAAGTGAAATCTTAACACAACAAAATTAAATTTTAATAAAAAAGTAGAAAACGAAGGAACCTGCTGTTTGAGGTCATAGGGATCGGCGCCTTTCTCCTTCATATCAACAGTCTTAGCAGCTTCTCTCTCAACCTCTTTCTCATAGGAATGGAGCTCCTTCAGTATGCGTTTGCAAGTAGATGTCTTTATTTTCAGATTTCTGACCGTAGCCATTGTCAATGCTCGATGAAATCTGTCAAGAAAGATACTAATGCGTGAAATTTTGAGAAGGTTTAACAGATAATATTTAAAGGGTTTGTGCAAGAGCTTTCGGAACACAAAAACATTACTATATAGGAGAGTAGGAGATCTTTGGTTGGATGATTGACTTGTTACCATATTTATAATTATTTATTTTGAGGATGATTGTTAACATATTTATATTGCATCGTTCCTTTAAATATATGATTCGTCTTAACTGTTATGGTAAACTCTATACTAAACATCTATGTAATGGAATTATATTGCAAACATTTTTATTTTGTTTTAAAATCAAACACTTATACTTTTATATCATAAAATTTTACATAAAAAAGTTAACAAAGTTCCCTTTCCTCAAAGTGCATGTTAACAAAACTTCTTGGCACACGGTGAAACTCCGTATGCCATTGCTAGAATGGCTAGAGGCTAATGGAGGAAAACAGAAAACAAGATTCAACTCTTGGATGTTAAGCTGGCTAAGGCTAAGAGAGGATACCATAGAAGAAAGAAATTGCAGCCGCCACAGGAACAAAGGAAAGAGCCTAGAAACTGAGCCTGCTATGTCCCAGCAAAACATCGCGGTGAGTGCACAGAGTGGAGCATTATAACCCCTTTGAATACAATTAGTGAAAAGGAGAGGATGAGAACACACAATAATCAGCTCCAAGGAGTGTGATTGCCCAGATCTCAGATCCAGTTGTGTGGAGGGGTACCAATAAAACAGTTAAAAGAAGCAGCTGGAACGCAAAGGAGGCTAGACATGACACATGCAACTGCTATGAATAAGCCATGGGTAAGCTTATTTGATGGAAACATAAGGCCATCTAAAGATATGGACCTTAGAGCATTTTTTCGCTTTTAGCTTTTGATAACACTGGACGACTCCCCAACTATTGTTGCAATAGCCAGATTCATTGGTAACCAAAGTTCCTATGCTTATAAGTCTATAATCTATTATCACAAAGATGGGTACTTCATACTCAAATCTCATAGCATCTGTGATAGAGATGAAATTGTGCTATCAGGAGCCCATATCATAAATAATAAACCAGTCACTGTTAAACCATGGGTGCTGATTTCAGATTCAATGATGAAGTATTGAAAATGATTCCAATATGGGTTAAGCTCCCTAGCCCTCCCCAAAATTGCTGGGGAATGAACTCGTTAAGCAGAATAGCCACTGGTTTGGGAACTCCGATATATGTTGATAAATGTACTACTAAAATGGAGAGGATCTCGTATGCATGTTGCACGAGTACTAGTTGAAATGGATGTCATGATTCCTCCACCTGAGATCCTTGAAGACAAGGTACTTGATCCTATAGGTGCTATATTTGAACAATAAGTAAGATATGATTGAAGGCCACAATGTCCAGTTAAATCAAACCAAAAAAGAACCAGAACAAGTAGGCTCCTCCCAGAGTTGAGCCGAAGAAAACTAAGTTTGGACGAACAAGGGTGAGAAACCAGCTGAGGCAAAAACAGGACAGGACCAAAGGAAGGAAATCAATGATCAAAGACCTAGAGACAAGAGGCACCTGAGGCAATTAACAGGCAGAAGTTGGACCAACTTGAGACAATGACGATGAAACCTGTATGATAATTTCACAAGAATGACAACTTGATTGACTCAAGGGTGTGACCTAGTAGTCAATGAATCCAGCAGAGACAAAATCACTAGGTGATTCCTTCCCATCTGTCCTAGACTAGGTGGATAGATTGACTTGGTACATGTTGCTAGAGGAAGGCAGCAGGTATCCCGTGGAATTAGTCGAGGTGCACGCAAGCGGTTATTACAAAAACAGGAAATGAAAACTTGATTACAGCAAGAGGAAGCCATGAGCAAATCACACTATCAATTGAATAGAAACTTAGTCAATAATCATGTATTTAAGGATATCACATCAAACATTTTTTTCATTCAAACATCAAAATGTTCAGTTAACAAACCTAACCATGATTTTCCGGACAATTTCAACATGAAAGTTATGCAGATTATATTCTAATAAGACCAAGACTAATTTCCTCAACCCAGAATAGACAGTGATCCATCCATAATACCTTGCGTTTCAGCAACTTTTTCCTTATCCCAATCAAACTTCCAGAACATGTAAACACAAGCAAAGCTCTCATTGAAACATAACAATCACCACAAGCCTTGTTGCATTTAAATTACTATAAATAACATAAAGAAAAATTGTGGTAATCCCTTAATTAAAATAAGATCCGTTTTAACAAAGACAAAACTCAAGCAAATGAACAAAAATCACATTTTCCTGCAGTTCAAAACTCTACCGTTTCTCATATCAATTCCACTCAAAAACACAATTTAGTTGCAATTATGCTATTGTTCAATGCCAAAGGATTGCTTAACTTAGAAGCAGACAATTTTCAATGCCATAGGACTAACCAGTTCACGATCTACCTGACTACCCAAAACTTACTCCAAATCAGTTACTTAGACTTCATGGGATCGTCTCTCAGACAAGTTTTCACACATTGCAGGCAGAACTTTAACGAAACTATTTGTACTACTCAGATAATTGAATCACCCTCCCATTTACAGGGAACTTTAACCAAACTCCACATCAAACGAACCAGAGAAAAAAAACTGGGACCAAGAGAAGAGAGAGCACGAACCCGGAGGGCGATGGTAGTGTACTGCCGGTGGTGGTGCGTGAGCTTCTCGAGACGTGTGTAGCCTTTACAAGAAAAACCTACTATAGAAGGTTGTTAGTTGTTACATATTGTACCGTAATATGTGTTATATTGTATTGTTTTAATTAATATAATATTTTAATATATAAAAAGTAGGGTTATTCATGGTTATAATTAAAAATTAAATTGAATTGCAATTCAAATTAAATTCATTAAAAAATTAATATTTGATTAGGTTTGATTTTAAATTCTAAAAATTAATATTATTTGATTTTGATTTTACTAAAAAAATAACTAAATCGAACTGAGAAATTGTATACATAAATTTATAATTATTTATATATATTATTCATAAAAATATTATTTTTTTGTTAAGATTTAATAAACTTAAGTTTTTAATTTTATCATGTTATCAAGTCCAACACTTAATTCTTAGTCCAACTATTAAAATTTTAAGTTCAAATCTATCAAAATTCATTACTTTAGTTTTTATCTAACCTACCTCACTTTAGATTGTCATAATTTCTCAATTGTTGAGCTTGGGGTTATTTTTTTATTATAAAAAATTTGATCTTTGGTATCACTTAACTAAATCATTTTGATCGTGAATTAATAACTCTATTATTGCTTAATTGAATCAACAGTGATTTTATGTGGATTATTCATATACTAGGTGTTTATGTCTATCGAGATGCATATGTCCTCAACAAACTTATTACTTTCAAATCGAAAAAATCAAAAAATTGAACCAAGTCAACAATAATCAAAAAGTCGGTTTTTTTTTTTGGCTTAGTTTAGTTTGTTTTAAAATTTTAAAAATTGATTTGATTTTGATTCTAACCAATAATTGATCCAAACTGAATCATGAGCACGCCTAATAAAAAGGTAGAATAATGAATAAACTAAGATTTAGTATAAATATAAAAAAATATGAAAATAACGAAACATCAAAGCGATCATACGAAATCAATCCTTATAAAAATATGACTTTATGTCGTTATCTAAAGAAGATTTTTTTTAAAAAAAAATACTTATTGTAGCTAATGGTGGCAAAATGGATGGATATTCGCTCAATTAGTCTATTTTAAAATAGATTGGTTATTTATCATTTAAAGGTGAGTGAAATTTGAATCAATTCATATTATCTATCACAAAAATACGGGTAATCCAAGGGTATCAATCAATTGCAGTCCGCTTAATATATGTAAGGGTGTATGTACATTTATTAAGAATGCATTTGATATGATGTAAAACATTTTTGTTAAATACTTTTCAATTTTCTCACATATTTGGCTTAAATGTTTTTTTTTTTTTTTAGGAAAAAAACTCTTTCTCTAATTTAAGAAAAAGTGACTTTCATAGATAAAGTGACTTTTTCTTCTAACTTAAAACTCATCACTCAAAATGAGTTCAGACTTGAGATCCAATTTTCAACCCCAACTCTCAACCTTGACTCAAGAGCTAAATTTTGATCTCTCGACCTCGATTCAAAATCAATAATTTTTCCAAAAAAAAAAAATCAACAAAAAAATGAAATATTTCCCTTCATATCAACACACCCTAAAAGAAGAAAAAGAATAAGATTTTTTTGTAATGAAATTACATATTTCTCTACATAATAGGAAGTAACGGGTGATATGGACGGAACCATATTAGGGCAAGCTACATAAATCTCACTACTTTATATCCTAATTACTAGGATTTCCCGTAGTTTTTTATATTACTTTCTATACCATTTTTCGGCCTTCGGATACATGTATCATGACCCGTCAGATACATGTATCCATCAGATATAATATGCGAGATATGCTATTTATTACTTTTAAATTAAAGGGTGCAACTTATCTCCTTAATTAAAGGAGTTAATGATGAGTAATTAACAACCAAAACAGATTTAGAGGATCCTTTCGTATCAACTAATATAAGTTTTCCTAAAATATCGAAATCATAAAGCATAGTAATTCTGAAATTGTAAACTTCATCTTCCTTATCAATTACTTCCTTTGTATGTTCAAGTTTTGAGTTTTTTTGTTTTTCAAATGGCCAATAACACGAGCGTCGTTGGATTTGGCCACTCTGTAGATCATATCGACGGTGGAGAAACCGCATGGACCGACAAAGGTGATTAGGAGGTCGGAAGGCCCAATTGATGTATCTGATACATAATTGAGATATGATTATGTGTATCTAGTTTTTATCAATGTATCTTATTAAGTATATATGCATCTTCATAAACCAAACATGTATGTTAGACTCCACTGCGCATTGTTGCACTAAACGTGTTAATTCAAGTTTGGCATATTTATGTCATTTTAACTGAGTCATTTCTATACTTAGATCTATTTTCGGTTTGAATGTTAGCGGATGAAGATTCAAACCCTGCAACCATTCCAAAATAGTCAATGAAAAGAAACAAAGAAAAAGTGCTTACATTGAAAAATTATTATTAATGTGAAATACCTTTAACAAGAATCATACAATTTTGTGAATTGTTAGCCATTAAAATAAGAGTGAATAATTAAACAAAATCTCAATCTACATCTATATGGCTGAATTAGTTTTGAATTTAGTACATGCAAACATGTTTTGACAAGATTAAGGAAGAAGGAGAGATAGTGGATGTGTGTGAATTGTGGTGGGGATTGAGATGCGGGTAATTGGGGAGGAAAAGTGATTTGAGAGAAAGTAATCAAAATTGTTAATGGAAGCCACAAACGATTTGTTGCACTTTGAAAACTTAATCTCTTCATCTTACTTTTCTTTCTCTCTCAAAAAAACATATTTTTCTCCCAATCGATAAATAGATCTAGATCGAAGAATAGTAAAATTATTTTGAATTTTTGTTTTCCAAGATTAATCAAAGATGAATAAGAAGAATACACGAAAGTGTAACCTAACAAGAAGCAAAGCCAAATAGGGAGTGCAACCTAACACAATAAGACAGTGCAGTAGGAAGGGTAATGTACAATTTAGGCAGCAGGGCACTGAATTTTTTAACATAACATAGAAGGGAGAGCAGCATAATAACCCATAACAGGAAGTGCAACTTGACAAACAAAGCAACCTAACACAAAACAGGCAGTGCAACAGGGAAATAGTGCAACATAGTAGGGAGGGAGTACAACTTAGTTAGGAGGGAGTGCAACATTGCAAACAGTGCAACAGAACAGCCCCTAACAGGAAGTGCAACCTGACAAGCAGTGCAATCTAACTCAACACAGGCAGTGTCATGCAACATGTTCATTATTTTTACAATATACTTGTGCTTTAATTCAATTCAGACAGGGCACTGAATGCAATTTAAGAGGGAGAGAGTGCAACTTAGAATGGAGGGAGTGCGACATACCAAACAACTCAACATAACAGCCCCTAATAGGAAGGACAACCTTACAAGAAGTTCAACCTGCCAAACTATGCAACCTAACACAACACAGACATCAGGCAGTGCAGGGCACTGAATATTTTAACATAGCATAGAAGGGAGGGCAACATAACAGCCCCTAATAAGAACTGCAACCTGACAAACAGTACAACCTGGCAAACAGTGCAACCTGACACAACACAAACAATCCAACAAGGAGAGAGTGCAATTTAAAAGGAAGGGAGTGCATCATCACAAACAGTGCAATAGAACAACCCCTAATAGTAAGTGCAACCTAACAAGAAGTGCCCACAAGAAATGCAACCTAACAAAAAGTGCATAACAGAAAGTACAACCTGATAAATAGTGCAACCTAACACAATACAGGCAGTGCAATGCAACAAGAAGGGGGTGCAACTTAGAAGAGAGGGAGTGCAACATAACATAGAAAATATTGCAACATAATATCCCCTAATAGGAAGTTCAACCTAACAAGAAGCACAACCTTACATGAAGTGCAACCTAACAAACATTTCAACCTAACACAACACATGCAGTGTAGTGTATCAGTTTCATTATTTTTACAATAAACTTGGGCTTTTATTCAGTTTAGGTAGGGCAGCAGGAAGGGAGTGCAACATAACCTCCCCTAACAAGAAGTGCAACCTTATAAGAAGCACAACCTTACAAGAAGTGCAACTTAACACAACACCAACAATGCAATGCAACATGTTCATTATTTTTTACCATAAACATTACATGGAGGAGTGGAACAAAGCAAGTCGAGCTAGGAAGGAGTGCAACAGAGCTAACAAGGAAACATAGCAAGGAGGAAGGGCAACATAGCAAACAATGCAAAATAACAGGCCCTAATTGGTTCATTATTTTTACCACAAGTGCTAACAGGTAACCTTTGAATTTTATAGACATATAAGATTTGATAGGGCAAAGTACAAGGTATTTAATGCCCAAGAATTTAAAAGTTTCAACAGAAATTAGGAAGGACTTCAGTCTTATTCAATTAGTTTATGCTTCCACACCTTTCTCGCATCTTGTTTAAACTAGGGCTGGGCATTCGATAATTCGATTCGATTTCAAAAAAAAATTACAGTTTTTTCAAATTTCTGTTTTTATACCATGTGTACCGAACACCGAACCAAAATAATTCAGTTCGGTTCGATTTTTATTATTTTGGTTCGGTTTTTGTTAGTTCGGTCTTTTGTTATGGGCCTGCTTAGTGGGTTTTTTAATTTAAAATTTTATAATTTTTTTGTTTGATTTTTCAGCTTAATGGGCTAAAAATAAGTGGTCCTTAAAGTGTTATGGATATGTTTGTGGATATGGAGAGTCTACTGTCTAGAGGATTTACAGAAGACGTTTATGGATATGTTTATTACTATTTATCAAATATTTAGACTTTAGTAATGACTAGCAATCTAGCCAACTATACTAGGCATTTAACAAGTAAAAATAATAATGTCAAAAAGGCACTAACAAGCAATAATTTAACAAGTAATAAAACTTCACTACACTTTACAAATACAATGATCAATTGATCATGCCATTACACGACATAATAACAATCTAACAAGTAACAATAATGCACCAATGTAGTTTCTTCCATGAGATCACTTTCAAGTTTCAAATGTCAACAATAACAAACAACAATAATGAACAACAAACAATGTAGCTTCTTCCATGAGATCACTTTCAAATGTCAACAATAACAAATAACAATAATGAGCAACAATGTAGTTTCTTGACTTTCTTCCATGAGACCACTTTCAAGTCTCAAGTGCCAACAAAAACACTAACAAAACTTAGTACTTTACGCCTTTATTCATTGTCTTGACTCTTGGACCTTTTAAGATAAAATCAAATGTTAGAATACTACTTTTAAGATTAAAAAAAATGATATGATTAAATAAATGACGTATTGAAATCACCGCTATTAAATCCTTGAGACTTGCAAGCCAATCAAAAATCACCAATGGAAGAGTTTCTTCCACTATTTGCCATCTCTATAAATAAGAAAATCAAATATGTCATACAACGCAATAAGTATTTATTTATTTTCAAAAACAAATAAAAAATAAAAAGTCTTATCAAGTTTAATTTTTTCAAGAAACTCCAAGTTTTCTTCAAACACAAATAGGCTTAGTTTCTTGTCTAAGCCAATCTTGGACACAAATAAGGCATTGCACAAACTTGGGAGTCAATGAACTTCTAAAGGAATCAAAAATACGATCACCGATGCTAAATGCACATTTCGATGCCACACTCGACTTAGAAATAGCAAATACATCTCGAGCCAACTGTGAAAGTATAAAAAATCTAGGAGAATTAACTTTCCACCAAATTAAAATATCAAAGTCCTCATATTCAGGTTCTTGGTCTTCAAGAAGATCTATCCAACTCAGATTTAACAGATAAACTTCCAAAATCTTCCTTTTGTTTCTTCATGTAAAACTTAGTTCTCAAAGAATTTGTTTCCACATTTTGAGAAAGACCACAAGAAAATGAATCAGATGAGTGAGATGCGGATGATTGATTTTTAGAACCTTTTGCATACTTACTTACATAGATCGCAAACAATTTCTGCAAGTAAACATCTACTTCATTATTCACTATCTTTCCCTTTTCTTCCCCAAGTAATTCTTCAAGAGCAAAACTAGCATACACAAATTTATTGTGAGGATTCAAAACAAAAGCAATAAAAAGCATTTTGTTCATCTTTTTAGGAGTACTCCAATATTTCTTGAACTTTTCTTTTATCCCGAAACCATTTTACTCAAATCAACATCATCACTTGTCATACATGCTTTCAAATATGCATCAAGATCACATATATCCTCAAAATGAACATTACAAGTAACATTTCGTGAACTTGAAACTTTCAATGTGATCTCATAAAAATTTTCAAGAAACTTTGTAACATTCCTCACATTTGCCCAATTCTCATTTTGAATTGAACCTGCAATACTTCCATCTTCACAAAAATCAGTAGCAAGAAAAGAATCAAAATTACCATCATATAGATCAAATCTCTCAAAAGCCTTCTCAAACTTTTATGTTGTGTCCAACATCGAGTAGGTGGAATTCCACCTAGTAGGCACATCTAAAGACAATATTTTATCACATTCTATCTTTTGCATTTCAACACATTTCAAGATGTTTCTTATCCTTGTAGAAGATGGTCTAACATATTTCACCATTTGTCTCACTCGTTTGATAGAAGGACCAATTTCTTTCAAACCATCTTGCACAATTAGGTTAAGTATGCGAGCCATACATCTCACATGGAGATGTTTATCATCCATCATATTAGTTCCCCACATATCTAATTTTTTGGACAACTCTAAAACTGCCACATCATTTAAAGAGGTATTATCAATCGTAATAGTAAAGACATTGTCCAAATTTCAATCAAGTAAATAATTACTAATACACTCAGCCAAATGCTCACATTTATGATTAATGATAGGACAAAAATTCAATATTCTTTTATGAAGCACCCAATCCCTATCAATAAAGTGAGCAGTCAAACACGTATAATTGATTCTTTGCACTGAAGTCCATGTGTTTGTTGTGAGACAAATTCTTAGTTGTATTTCTCTAAAAGACTGTTTCTAATTCATTCTCAATTCACCATAAACTTCATAAGAATCCCTTGTTATGGTTCTACGAGAATGAATCTGAAACACAGGTTGAACTTTACTCATAAACTTCTTAAAGCCTTCTTTTTCAACAAAACTAAAAGGTAGTTCATCCAAAATTATCATCTCAACTAAAGCTCTACTAGCTACCTTTTGCTCAAATTTCCAAGTCTCTATCGAAGAACTATTACTTTGAATATTTAACAATTTTTGAATACCAGGTGCAACATGCGGGGGCTTATACACTTTACATCGATTAGTCAAATATTGTCTCAGTCCACTTGTTTCATTTCTAGTTGTATTAGCAGCATAATTTTGTTTACAATGTAAACACTTTGCTTTAACTAATACACAATTTTAAAAAAAAATCAAAGTGTTGCCAAACAATAGACCTAGCATCCATTTTTTTTTGTTTCCTCTGTGCCAATTGACACATCATTGCTATTAGTAGGTATTATCCGTACAACCAGCCATACTTATTCGACTTTGATCAGCTACACCCACATTTAATTGATTTTATTCAACCATCTATACATAAAATAAAAAATCACAATGAATTCACACACTAACTAGTAACAAAAGCAAAAATCAGAAAGAAAAATAAATGGAAGAAGAAATATTCTTTTTGAAACTTGGTAACTTAAAATGGAAGAAAAAATATTGACAACAAAAAAATAATCAATCTATCGAATAGAATATCTGATGGTGGTCGCTGGTGGTCGTCGATCGGCTGTTGCATGTTGCGTGTTGTTCAATTGTTGGTCGGCCAGTCACTGGCTTGCTGCTGATCGGCCGATCGCCGAAAGTGGGAGTAGATATTGAAAAGTGGGAAAGCGACTGACTGATGTGCGGCTACTGAAAAAAGTGAAAACTGAAAAGTCTTTGAGTCTTGTGTACTTTTTGACCTAATTTTGCCTATACATTTATTATTTAATATTAATAATTAATATAATATTAATAATATTATAATTTATAATATAAAAATTACATACCAAAAACCGAATCAAAATATCAAAAAATATGAAAATATATACTGAATATCGAATCGAAATCGAAATTCAAAATACCGAAATTGAAATATCAAAATATTTCGGTTCGATTCGATATTTTGATTTTTCTATATTTATGCCAGCCCTAGTTCAATTTTTTTTTACCCTTGGTGGTAGTTGTCTTGGCAGCAACAACAACAACTGCCTTCTCCTCCATTTTCTGTGCAAGAAATTCATTAAGATTTTCATTATAATTGTCAATTGTTCTCTTTTAAAATAATTGAATGCTTACATTTTCTTCTACACTCTGAACAATGTTTATCAACATCACTGTATCTTTTAACTCCCTTTGAACAAATGTCGCAAGTCCAATCATCTGTTTTGCTTTTAAAAAAAAAAATCAATTAAAAAATTAAAATTGTTAATGTACCTTTAGTTAAGAAATTTAAATTTTAAGATAATTATTTAATACTATATTTTAGGAATTTGTGTATCTAATTTAACATTTAAAAATATATGGTATATTTATTAAAAAATGGTAGAGCCGTCAATATGGGTTAGGCCCGTTGGGCCGGTCTGGCCTAACCCGTGATTTGATAGGACTGGGCTATGATTTTTGAGCCCATTTAGGAAAAGAGTTTTTTATCCCGGCCTAAATAAGTCTGTCGATTTGTGGGACTTGAGAAATATGGATAGGGCCAGCCCGTGGGCCAAATAAAAATTAATTAAAAAATAAAAATAAAAATAAAAAAGAGCATTAAAAATAACAAGAGTCTAAAATCAAAATCTGTTTAAAGTTTGAAATATTAAAATATAAATTATGTTTATAAAATGTGTACTACATAAAGTAAAGGGAAAATGCATAAGTACCCCCCAGCCTATGCCCAA
>JAJOOH010008652.1:0-18030 GCA_029582605.1 Solanum gracilifrons | reverse complement strand
ATGCAATAAAGCAATGGCAGTGCTAAACTTAAAGTACCTTACCTCCCACGGTGGCCCCAACTAGGGCAACAAGCAGCAATAATGGCATATTGGAAACAGAAGTATTGGCTTCACATGTTTGAGCCAAGGCGTCTAAAGGTGTAGTCATCATCAATGCATTAGTCACGATTAATGCTGCTGCAGGGTGTCTGAACTGCAAAATATCCTGCCATGTGTATAACAATTGAATATTGAACAAGAAAAGGAAGCCAAGAAATTAATTCAGCTAGTGCCTTTTTGCTATAATTACTGATTGAAAACCTTGCATTTTCCACTAGAATAACACGAGTTATGTAGTAAGAACAGAACAGAGCCAGCAAAGGAGTGTGTACACAGATAATGAATGGTTTAGAGCAAGAGAATGGTAGTGAAATGACATCACTGTTAGTCTATAACATGTCTTCCCCAGGTTTCATGATTTTGGAGTGGTATTACGTAGTGACAAGCAATTTAGACATGGCTTTAGTAGAGAGTATCTTATAAAAGTCCTTTTGACATTTTAGCTTGATGGCCAGTGAGGCCAATACTACGGCTATATGAATATTCACCAGCTAAATTTAAAATCATTGCATACATCTATCACCTAGTAGTTGTGATATTTCTTGGGGAAATTAATCTCTGTGACAACAACTACAATCAATCTGTTGTAAATTCTCTCAGTGATATTGAAACTCTTTCGCATCGTTGATTAGCGTTATTAAACTTCTACATATGCTTCGAACACAATGAAATCCTTTCATCTTTTTTTGTAATAACAACAGACAGACTAAGGCCTTTCTTCTTCTTCTATTTACATTTCATATACGGATTAGCTCAAAAATTGAGTAGCCTCTCTAAAATATATTAAAATGAAACTTATTCTTCACTTTTCTAATAAGATTCAACAACAACTACTATATACCCATTGAAATCCCACAAAGTGGGGCCTAGCGAGCGTAGAGTCTACGCAAACCTTACTACTACTTCAGTGTAGAGATGTTGTTTCGATAAACGGTCAGTTCAAGAAAAAACAGCCCAAAGCAACAAAAAAACAGAACATAAACTACAACAAAATAATATGATATTCGAGGTACAAGTAATCAACATATAGTAACAAAAATCCAACTACATGAGCAATACTACGGCTACTAATATGCACAGACAGCAAAACAGCACACTGCTAGCTAGCTACTAACCTTCTACCCTAATCACTATCCTCCACACTCTCCCATCTAATAAAACTCAACCAAATTTCCCCAAAGAGGATCAAAACCTTCACATTACTCATCAATCGAAAAACCAAACAAAAAGAACCAATTTTGCAACAGACTCATTAACTAAAACCTTGAAATAAACAACCCCAAAATCCTAAAAAAGCAAAATTCAGTCACCTTGAAATCAATATGGATGCATCTTGCACCTTTCTTGGTATGTCTGTAGAAAAGCTTCTGTGGTAGAGCTTCTCCCCATTTACTACTGAGCTGCCCAGACTCCAAGAAAATACATTTGACAGGACCAGATTTGAAAGGGTCAGATAGAAATTGACTCTGTGAAAGAACCCATTGCTTCACCATCATCGTCATCTTCTTGAAAATTGCTTCAGCTTAGATGATTTTTCTGTGTGGTCTGAGGATAAGATTTTGCCGTTCCCCTTTTACTTTTTGCCGATTGCATAATTGTAATTATTGGAATATTAGTAGCAAATTTCAACTTAATTAACAGTAATTCAAACTTTGAGTACGTAAGTATCCACAGTATCTTAAAACCAGAGGCGAGCTTAAGAGTTTGGGGTTCTAAATTTTGTTAATAACCGATAAATGAATGTTGTTGGGGTTCATAATTTAATATACATATATATTTAATTAGTTTTCTAGTACAATATAGAATCTACGAAAAAGCTACTGAGTTTGTCCGAACCCATGAACCCCACCTACCTACTTAAAACCAAGGCTATGTAATCTGTTTAGATAAACATTCTTCTAAGAAAAAAAAATAATCATGTCATTGTGCACATGCCCTTTTTTGTTTTTGTTTATTGCTTATCAGCTTTGTTCTTATTGGGAAAAGCTATTAAAAAATAATAATTCTCAATTATCCTTAAATAATAACTTTGGGGGTTAAAAATAGGGGGAAATTTTAAACAATATAGGTCCAACATAAAATATTACGTCAAGTAGTTATATTTTTAGTTTATACAATATTATACATTATTATATGTGGAGAAAAATATTATACATAATGTGTTAACCTTTATGAAAATGTATAAGTCTATAAAATGTGTTTATATGCAAATATGAGCTAAATCGGATAACAAATCCAAAATATGGCTAAAACATATACATATTTTCCTCAGTGTAGATTTCTCTGAAAACAATTCTTTATTCTACCTATTAAACTAAGGGGTCGTTTGATATGAGGGATATGAGATAATTATTTTAAGATAAAATGTAAGATTGATTTATCTTGTATTTAATTAGGGGTATTAATTATTTTCAAAATTATTTATCCCACCACTTATAATATATGAGATGTCTCAAATAATGAACCATCAAATAACTTTATCTATCTCTTTAATTTTCGTTTACTATTAAAAATGTCTCTTTGTTATCGGAATTATGATGTGATACTCTTATATGTCAAACTTTAATTACATAGGTGATTCTTGATTTATTGGTCCAACTGAATTTAAGGCTCAACCTTTAAATGATTTAACTCATTTGAATCTATTCATTTGGAATTGTTGGGGATGATTTTTTAAGAGTTCATAATTATTAAAGGGTGAACAAGTTGAGTCAAATCCAGATCTTAAATCAATTTAAAATTGTTTGTATCGATTTTGAATAAAAATAACAGCTTCAAGTGAATAAGACATTGTTGTCTTTTAAATCAATTTAGTTGCAAAATGTGAAGCATCAAAGTAACTCAATGAGTAAATGGTTCTCAATGCCAAACTATTTCTGTTTAATGACCATATAGATTAATAAATTAGCATAATTTATTTAATTAATTAAAAAGAGCTTTTGAAAATTGACTATAGTTTAAACTTAATTAGAAATGCATAGCTATAGTTTGCCTAATAATGATTCATAGCTAATCTTAGGAGGAAGAGGCGAGTGAAATTTAGAAGAGACAGGAGAGAGGTTGTATCAATAAATACAATTGTTTGTATCAATAAATACATTTATATCAAACTAATACAATTGTATCAAGTTATATCAACAAATATAATTGTGTCTTTTCGTTCTGTATTCACTTTGTATCAAATGTATCAACAGATACAACTGTATCAAATTGTATACATTTGTATCATGTATTGTATACTCTTTCAAGATATGATTGATACAATAATGTATCTCTCCCTTGTTCAGGCATGCTAAGAGTCTAAGTAAGAAATCAAAAATAAAAAAGTAAGAAAAGAAGTCCCCACCATCTCTCTATTGTTTTGTACAAGTAATATCTCCAATTTGTATCAAGCAGGAGATAAAAGAGAAAGTGTGATGAGATCAATTGGGGAGAACTAAAGTCGAGAGGCAAGCGATGTGAAAGAGGGAGAGGGGGGAGAAGAGAGGCGGAGCAAGAGTTTGAGAGAGAGGAGATATTTTCTAAAAAAGCATAGTTATGTAATTTAGAAAATACATAACACATGTTTATCTTACGTATGTCATTTTTTCAAAAAAAAAAAACTCAAAGCTCAGAACCAGATAGCAGGCCTAAAGAATTGGGCCACATGACAGGCCTAACTTTCAAGTATAACTGGGCTAAATGAGTGTACTGGACCGGCTGCCATGGTTATCGAAGTAAAAAAACCCTAGTCAATTTTACAGATTTAGCTGTATATAAAACCCTAACGCCTCCAAAGCTCCATTTTCTCTTCAGATTTTTTGGGATCGTGAAGAACAACACCGTCCGGGATGTCGAAACGAGGTATTACTCAACCTTATTCCACTTCTTTCTCTGATTACATGTAATTATTTATCTCGATTTAATGTGTGAAACTTTTCAGGACGAGGAGGTTCCGCCGGGAACAAGTTCAGAATGTCACTGGGTCTGCCGGTGGCGGCGACGGTGAACTGCGCCGATAACACTGGTGCTAAGAATTTGTACATCATTTCCGTGAAAGGGATCAAGGGAAGGCTTAACAGGTTGCCTTCAGCTTGTGTTGGAGATATGGTGATGGCTACTGTGAAGAAGGGTAAGCCAGATCTCAGGAAGAAGGTCATGCCTGCTGTCATTGTTCGTCAACGCAAGCCATGGCGCCGAAAGGACGGTGTTTTCATGTACTTCGAAGGTATATTTTAAAGTATCGTTGGTCTTATTTTGTTTGTGAAAATGGGCTGGAATATACTGGATCATGTAGTATATACTAACTAGTTTGGAATTGATGTGGTAGATATCAAAATGTTGATTTGTAATGCTTTTTCTAGTTGTATTTAGCTGAATTTTGCTATATTCTATGCTGGTTTTGTTTGTTGTTATGGCTAATGAAGAGTTCGAAGGGAGAGGTTTATGTGTTAATGTTGAAGTTGCTAGTACAACAACAACATACCCACTTGAAATCCCACAAGTGAGTTGCGAGGATGGTAGAGTGTACGCAGATCGTGTTGCTCAAGTGCAACAACGGGACAATGGAGAGAATATAGCAAATAGCAAGGAGTATTACAAAAGTAGCCAAAACAACTATTAAACCATGTGATGATTAGAATTAGAAGTCACTAGTATTATATACAAATAAGTAGCTATACCATGGTGGATATGTATACGTGGCTTTATTTCTCTTAATAATCAATTAATGTATTTCAATGTTTGCTGTTCGAGTTGCTGCATTAGTTGTTAGTACCGTTTGATCCATTTTGAATCAGATGGACGTGAGAATATATATATGGCCGCAAGGCAATTATTGAATTAGTATTGAGGGGTCTTTTCATGTGTCTGCTGTAATGAGTTCGTTTCTATGTTGATATTGCTGCTGCTGCTGCTGCTGCCAATTTTTGTGATTGATAAATAGCTTATTGACTTATCCTATCATTCTATTCAGTCGCAGTCCTATCTCTTCTTTGTGAGATTGCTTGCCTGCTTTGTTTCTGTGTGCGCCACTATGTTGTGTTTACATCATTATAACTGAATAGCCTACACGAAGACAGTTTCTTCTGTGGCACAAGTCTTGTTATTAACTTGTCTCTTATTCATTTGTTTTTTGTTCTGCAGATAATGCTGGTGTGATTGTGAACCCCAAGGGAGAAATGAAAGGTAATTCAATCTACTTTTTGCTATTCTATTTTGAAGTCACTATCCCCTTTAGAAGATACAAATATATGAACCTGTCTTATGTTTTTTGTTAACCGTATTCTTTTGGTTTTATGTTTTGTAGGGTCTGCCATCACTGGTCCAATTGGTAAAGAATGTGCTGATCTATGGCCTAGGATTGCATCTGCTGCCAATGCTATTGTGTAGAAGAAGTAGGAGCACCCCCAAGTAGTTTATGATTCTTGTTTTTGTTGGTTTGTCATTAAGTTTTTGGATATCTGAGGAACGGTTTTGTCTTGATAAGAATTATTTGCTCGGAATTTTGCGATGATCAATGGCATCAAATGCTCTCATTTCCATTGTTTTGAATGCTTATATCCAAGCGGATTCAAAAATTTTGATATGTTTATTCCTCTCTTTAGTGAGGTAATTGCTTATCTATCAATGCTCGACTCTCTTCTATGAATGCTTGAATGTGAAATGATCTGTGTACTAAGTTCGTGTTTGGCGATAGATTTCTAAATATATTTGGCAAGAAGATATTAGGACAGCGCCATATTCGCTTTTGCCTTTACAATTATGCTGTCTATCTGGTTCTTTGTATTTTTACCTTGAAGATTTTGGGTCGTAGACAAGTAAGACTTGAATTGTAATGTAAAATTTTATGGCCAAACAAATTTTTGGTTGATTCTAGAAATTTTGCTCGTACAGGTAGCATATATTATTTAAAAATTCTAATTTCACATGAAGTACTCCAACAATTAGGGTTGTTCAAAATCGAATAAAAAGTTATTAGTTTATCTGTAATGAGTTATTGGTTTAGAGGTTTTGATTTTTTTTTGTTATCGGATTATCAGTTTTTAACGGTTTTAGGTTTTTCTTAACGGGTTAACCGATAACCCGATAGTAAATTAAACAATTATATTTATATTATTTTGTATATAAAGTCCTTGACTCTAAGATTGATTTCCTACTTTCATTTCTGGTTATCCCAAACTCTTGGTTATTCTACAATATAAAAATGTTTGTTTTTTAGAAAGATGTAACTTGTGAACTCATTTGCATGGTTCATTTGGTTTGTCACCTTGTTTTAAGTGTTTTTCAATGTTTTTTTTGTCAAATCTCAACGGTTAAATCGATAATCGTACTGATAACGATAAAAAATTGATAAATCAATAACGGATAAGTCAATATCTTAATGGTTCTATAACAGTTTAACATGTGTACAAATCGATAACCAATAAGTCAAATCAATATACTTCAAAACCGAACCGACCGATACGCAACCCAACTAACAACTTTCATGGCCCATGCTTTTAGTAGCAATTACTGTCTTCCACTATTGGCCTCACACACTTTTTAAGAAACTATAAATACAAGGATAATTTACTATATATATAATCGAGAAATTACTATAATTAATAATAAAGATAAGTATTGTTGGACATTCCAAAATAATATAGTGAACAACTATTATTGGACTAAAGGAGTATAACGTAATAAAATAATAATCTTGCAAAAGATGGCTTTTCAAATATTAAAAGTATAAAAGTATTTTAATATTTATTTTTTATAAAAAAGATACTCCTATAAAATAAAAATAAATTTATACAGAATTATAAAAATAGCAATTGACTGAAGACGACTAATATTAGATTTATTTTAGGAAAAAAGAAAATAATAATTTCCTTTTAAGACGGGAAAATCCCGGGCAAGTGTAACAGTGTGTTGGAAGATGGCGGGTTGGTCATACCCAGATGCTTCGCTGGAAGATTTGGTGAAAATGGTGAAAGGGTTCATAGATATAGCCATTCTTTCTTCTGGGTATCAATCATCTGGTCGTCTTGCTCACTGGGATTCACATAACATAAAAAATGCGCTTCAATGGGCTCTCTTTCTCCAGGATGTCTGTGCCTCTTCCCTGTTTTGTTTTCGAGTATAACTGTCTCAATTGCAGTTTGTTTACATGAAAATTATAGATGCGTTTTTTTTTTATGCTTGTGTTTCATCCTCGGTCATGACTAACGAATAACGATGGCTTAATTTTGCTTATTTAGTGAAAAACCTTGATGGTTAGGTTCTCTATTGAGATATCTATGTCTTCTTTAATTCCATGAACCCTCCCTGGAAAACATTTTGTAGATAAAACTGCGGCTAATTCTGCCTTTTTGTACAGGTGATGAGGGACTTAAGTAGCTCAGATGACTATAAAGACTCTTTGGAGGAGCTTGATGAAGCTTTATGTGAAATAAACTCTAATTCATATCTCCCTCAGGTAGTGGATTTGTTGTTAGATGTCTCTGATAAATTATTTATTAGCTTGGTGTTTTGTGCTTTCTGTATCTCTAAAGTTTCTATTGTTTCCTATTGCAACTTAAATTATTCTGAAAAGAGGGAAGGCTTCCTTCTGTTAATATTTTGAACAGGGTCTAGCCCCTATTTCCTCGAAGGTCCTTAGCAAAGCTAGTGAATTTATGCTAGAACATCTCATCAGTGTCTTTCCACTGAGAGATGAACACTTGAAAGCTTTACTGAATGCAAGTGTTGAGATGGATTATCACATGCACCAGAAGACAGATAGTAGATCTCTCAATGACTTTTTTGGAACCTTGATGTGTAATACATCTAAAAACGCTATTCCTAATGAGAAAAAATTTCCAAGGGAGGAATCTCTAAACTCATCGCCAAATTCTTCTCCAAGTGAACAAGCTGATGATTCGATCAGATGTGAGTTTTCTCTCTTCACTGCACAAGCGCTTGAAAGGAGGCAACTATCAGTTTCATTGATATCTGCAGCAGAGACAGGGTTGAACATTTTGTCTAGTGGCTTAAGAGATCTGTATGTGAGGGAGGATGAGAATGCCTTAGATGTAAAAGTGATGCAGACAACAAATTTCATGTAAGTGATGTAGACACTCTGTCTATTTAATGAACATGAAGGCCATATTTAGGTCTGTATTTACTGTATCAGCTTTATGTTTCACTTTCATGAAAAAAAAACTATATCAGCTTTTTGAATTTCATTAGCATATGCGTCTTCCAAAATAACTTAAAAGCTAAACGTCGTAGCTTCTTCTTCATCATGACATGCACTGGAGTAGTTTCTTATTTTGTTGAGTATGTGTTATTTGGAAATTTCACGTAAACAATGCAGACAATTTGTCTATTTAACTTACGTAAAGACCATTTTCAGGTTGGCATTTAGTGTGTCAGCTTCATGAATTCTATAAAATGTGTCTTTTCAAAGAAATTAAAAGCAGAATGTGTGAGCTTCTTCTGCATCATGGCAAGGGTTGAAGTAGTTTCTTATCTTGTTTTTTCTGTCTTGTTTGGGGTTTCTTTCTTAAAATATAACAATTTTCAAGCCTCAAAGCCTTTAAAGTAACATAAGAAACCATTCTGCACCTTACCACTTGCTATGAAAAGGAGCATGTTGCTTGCATCGTATAAACAAGCCGTATCCCATATGAGGAAAAATCACCATAGCACTTCTGACCGTCATGGCCAAAAGATACTTATTGATTAATCCACTGGCAGCTGCATTCACTACTATCTGCAGTACCTTTGGAATAGTAACTCGTAAATGGTGATTTAAATTCAGTAAGCTGTCCATCAATATTTCATGACTTCTAACATGATCTCATTCTAATGCTTCTTCTCTATAATTGGATGGAGAGGCTTAAGCTAAAACCTCCTAAGCTGTAATTAGAGTGCAGAAGTATCTAATAAGCTTGATTACTGCCGTTTTGACTGAATATGATTTCTTCTATTGATCATGTATGCATATTTTTCCTTTGTTCTTACATGAGTGGTTAAGTATATACACACATCATTTGTAATGCAACAGAAAATAAAGTCAATTCTTGTTAATGCCCCAAGGACTGAAGAAAGACCAATCGGTTCTGCTGTCTGGAATTCTTGGAAATCAAGAAGCCTCTCATATTTGCTAGACAAGAGAACCATTAGACTGGTCTCAGGTGCCAGCCTGCTGTTTTCTGCCCCTAAGAGCCAATGGATTCAAGTGTTTCAGAGGATGGATATATCATCTCAACTTGAAGAGAGTTTGTGCGAAATAGTTGTAAGTCAATTCATCTATCTTTTTCAAAGATTCTCTCCTTCAAATCATCTGTTTTGAAAATGTTTTTATTTTTATTTTCTTGACGGTGTCCGGGCAGCTTGCTCACTTTGACTATTTCATCCGGTACCTGCTGCCTCCACTAACAGGAGGCTATTCAAAAAATCTAACGGGAATGCAATTTTTTTTATTTTTCTAGCTAGAATGGATTGGTCGTATTTATCCAATCAATAATTGTCATGACTGACTCGCTATTCACTCGGTTTTTGGGTCATAATCATTATATAGGAGAGACTTAGCAGCTACTGAAGATAAAACCTGTTTAGTCATTTAAGCTTTAGACATGAGACAAAAAAATGGGAGGTGTGTTTCTTTATCATGAATTAGAGAAGATTGGTAAGTTCTAATTGTCATCATCAAGCTCTAAGCTTTCTTTCAACACTTACACAATACTTAAACAACTGATTGATTATTTTTGTACTCTGTTTCTACTTGTATGATGGTGTTTGATTGGACATGGAATTTGAGATACTAATTCAACATGTGTATTGTACTAGTGGTAGTGGAAAAATATATTAATGATGATTGAAAAGTTATTTGAATAAAGGAAACATTACATCAAAATTTTAAATCTGCAGAGTTAAATGAATTTGAATTGTTGAAGTTGTGAAAGTATATAGAACAATATTATTAATGGAATGGTATTAAACAGTTTGGGACATTCCAAAACGAAATGAGTGTTGAATAAATTGAAATGAAGGGAGTAATTGTTCTAGGCCTTTTTCTGTTTGTACTTTTCTCGGTTCATAAGCTATTCTAAAAGTAAAATGCATGGTGGGAAATTATTTCAAAGATTACAAGTTCTTACATAATAGAAAAAAAGTATACTGTAAGTGATACTTACTAGTTGGTGCTGTTTGTTGGGAGCTTTTTTTAGTAATTTGGTTAGAGACTTGCATGCTGGTGTAGGGATAATGGAGAGATTGTAGAATCTCAATTTGCATCAAAAGACAAATTAGCTAATAGTGGAGTTAACTGGGCCAACTAGAGTGGAGTAGATAAATAAAATTTGAAATCCGAACTGGTTTGGGATTGCGGCGTAATTGATTGATATAAGCTGTCTTAAACTGTAGGGCTACACTACAAATTACCCTGATGCAGCAGACTGCTGAAGTTGCATCAGTTCATTTTGTTCTTTTCAAGTATATGCACGTACATCTGTTATTCAAGCTCTGTTCTGTAAAAAACTTATTGTGGTTCATGGGATTGTTTTCTTTGATATCTAAAAAATAAGCTATTCCAATTGAATTGTAACACTAATTGCTGCTGCAAATTTTCTTAAAAGGTAATTGAGTTGATTGGTTGGGCTATTCAGAGTATGGGATTTTCTTGATATGCAGCTAGATCTTCTTTGAGAGAAGTATTTATACTAATATGTGACTAGTTTTCCTTGTTGAAACCCAACTTCTGCAGGAGCTCGCGTTACTAGCATGTGTAGTGGATAGATGGAGTTTTCTGATTGACCGTTTGATGTTGACCTCTTATGAGTTTGTCACCATTTCGAGGCTATACAATGAGGTGCATAACTTGGTCCAGAGAGGTTGTAGAGAGGAAACCATCAACTCACAGGTAATTATTTTTTTGAAATGAAATCCCTTCATTGTCTAGTACAAAGAGCTGCACGTCAAGCCTATGAAAATAAATTTGCAATGGTTTAACTGAATTTGAGAGTATTATTTGTTTGTCATACGTGGATTACATGTCTGTATGGATCTAGTCATCTAGATATAGGTTAGATCGTTTTATATTTTTCTAATTTTAATTTATTTTGCTTGTTAGATTATCCCACATTGGAAAGGGAGCCTTGGAGCAATGGTAAAATTGTCTCCATGTGACCTATAAGTTACGGGCGGGTTCAAGCTTGGCTTGCCTTTTATATTATCCCACATTGCTTGATGAAATATGTTGTTTCCTTATATGGTTTTAGGCAATCATCACCTCATGACCTAGGGTTAAGGATTGAGTTAGGCTCAAAACTCTATTTTCCTTACATGGTATTAAAGCCATACCCATTCCTATTTCTTGATTGGATAATCCTCACCTCATGAGCTAGATTTTGGGGTTGAGTTAGGTCGAAGGTTCATTTTCTTTACATTGTCTACAACAACAACACATCTAGTGTAGTCCCACAAAATAGGGTCTAAGAGGGTAGATAGACCTTACCCCTACCTCAGAAGTAGAGAGACTGTTTCCGATAAACGCTTGGCTCAAGGAAAAATAGTCCAAAGCAGTCACAAAAATAAAATAGTGAAAGTACAAGAAGCAACAAATAATAGAAAATCGACAGAAAGTAACAACAAGATAAACTACAAGAAAGAAGTATCGTAACAGAAATCGAAAGACAAGAAACTACAAGAGCAATACTATGACTCTAATATGAACGGATAGCAAGACAGCACACTGTGACCTACTAACCATCTACCCTAATCAGTGTCCTCCATACCCTCCTATCTAGGTCATGTCCTCGGTAAGTTGAAACTGTACCATGTCCTTTATTTACATTGTCTATTGCCTGAATTGTTTTCTTGTTACTTCTTAATGAACATAAATTACTATGGTGGGAAAACAAAGTGTAACGTATGGACATGATTGTGTTTAGTTAGAAGACATAAAATTCATTTGAGAAGAATGATAGTGTAACGTCTAATTTATACTGTGAAAAAAAGCAAATCTATGATGTATCCAACTATACTTGAACAATCATTGTGTACACACCAAGGTGAGGTTTACTTGTTTGTCGCGCTCGTCTTCATGTCACACATTACCAGATAGATGTACATTGTACCTCTTTAAATCACTTGTTGAGCAAAGTTTTCTTTTTGATTTATTCACTTTATATTTTAAGTTTTCTAATATATATCCTGCGGAAACTATAACCTGTACAAGTAGCATCTGCAAAATTGCAAAACCAGGCCAGAATGTGAGCATTCACCTCAAGATATTCAACTTGTTGCTCTAACATGCACTGTATCTAAATTTCACTCTAGATCTTAAATTCTCTCTCTTGTGTTAAACTATAAGGAAAGTAAGCATTTCTATTCAGTTTGCATTCGTTGTCAATTTTCCATGTTATGAACATTCTTACATTGTTGTTCTCCTTGTGGATGGTTTATAGTCCTTTTCATTTTTTTTCTCTTTTTGTTGTAATAGGAAAAAGGAATTATTGAGTACCTTGAAGTTTTCTTACACAATCGGCTATATCTCTTGTGGGAACTATCTCCAGTCCTAGCAGCATTTGCAATTCCTTCATGGTATGAGATTCATATCCCGTTGTCTGTTGAGATTTCTCACAGTGAAGTGATCAATCCTTTTACACCAGTCAGCTTAAAGACTTTATATTTTTCGGAGTTTATCGATGAATAGCTGGGTAGTTAATGCAGGTCAAATTTGTTCAGAAAATATCTGACCGAGCTTGACAGGCAAGTTACAGGAGACTTTTCATTAACTAGGTACACTTTCATGTCACATGCTTCTGTTGGTTATAATGATCAGTGTTTTGAATATTGAACTTTTTATACTTCAGCTTCTTATCTTGGCTTCTGCTGATTATTCTTCCTTGCTCTTTTCTTTTATGCAGATCCGATAGTAGTACTAAGGAAAGGAAGAAGTATAGAGAATGTGGGTTTGCTATGATTTCTTCCTATCTTCTTTTCTCTCATTCTGTATTAATGTTATGTATACATTGATTGACTATGACCATATCTTGGAAAACTATGAACTGAAATGTTACACAGACTATTTTATCTACTTCTCGAAGGCCTTTCTGAGTAGCATTTAGTTAATGTCTGCATGAAGCCAGGAATTTTACTAAGTTCAAGTTTTATTATTAGACCTGATGAAACAATTTCTATTATTTCTGAAACGAACTCTGGAAGGATTGGAAATCAAATTTTTATTGTTGTTATAGTTAACTTAAGTAGATAAAAGTCTTCAGGCATAAATAACCTTTCCTGTTTCAGTTACACCTAGATGTAGGTAACATTACTTGCCTTCTAGATCTGGAGTTTCTCAGTTGTTTTCTGCCATTATGATAAAATTAATACCCTTATCTAATACTGGTTTAAAAGCTGGACCTATCAGCAGCTTTCTATTAAGGCTTATTTGTCTTGTGACATCATTTAATATGAGATCACTAAGTGAAGAATCTTGCCGTGTGAACTACTCGATGATACCTTTCCGAGCTCTAAATAATTTCTCTATGGATATATGGGTTTTCAGAGACCATGTAATAAAATTTGGTTGTTTCTGCTATTTGTCTTCTCATTGGGTTATTTCATGTTAGCCTGAATATCCCTTCTGTTTGGAGTATACTACGTACTCTCAAAGCCTGATTTATGTTCAACACTTGCAGGTGATGTTGCTGAGAGAATTTGGTGCCTTCATGCTTGTCATGTTGGTGGTTCTGATGTAGAATCTGGTTCATTTAGCACTTGACAATATTTTCTCTTGAAGGCGTAACTGGTAAGCCTTGCTTTCTTAAATGTATTTATTGTGACGATACGTTTTTGTGCATTATTTGGAGAATAGCCAAAACATTCTCACCATTGAGTTTCAACTATTGGTAAGGCGATCACATTGATGGAAGAACCTACTTTTCATAATTTCATTTTTAAGGGTGATCATCAGCTGTGAAAGAACTTGGATGGCATGTAGACCCTTTAGTCATGATAAAAATCTAACTAGAAAGTATTTCTATTGTTTCTTGCTGTGCTTGCTTAAGATGGAATGCACAAAGTGACAAGAAAAAACCGTTCCTTGTCCAATAGAATTACCACTCACTTCATGTTGACTGTTGACTCCTTGACGTAGGATCATCTTTATTATATTAGAAGGTAAAAGGTTCAAGTTGGGTCTCTTCTTCATTCATAGGTCTCACTTTTCTAATATATTATCTTTCTCTTATTCCAGTTAAAGAACAAAGAAAAGAATAAGAAAAAGGTCAATAAAGCAATAAAGGAAAGCTAAAATAGCGATAGAAGTGGATAGCAAGAGAGATGCTGAGGCATTCTATGACACACGTATCCCCTTTTGTTCCTTTTTTTTCTTTTACTTGTTTGGATAGTAGTCCTTTCAATCCAATGATCTATAGTGAAAGAGTTGGCGGAGAGAACTTTTTTTTTTGCATAGGAGCTGAAGGGAGCCTTCATTTGACATCATAACAAGCTCCTGTCATAATGATTTTAGATTAAGAAAATATCACAGGGCAATAAATGGGATTGTGTTGGTAAGATTCTGTCTAATCCCTTAATTAGTGCCTTAACTACAATAAAAGAATGACATTAAATCAATTGGAATAGCTCTTTGAAGTTTGAACGGTCAGGCCCTACGAGAATCAACACACAGCTGTCACGTTTGGTATGAGAGAGAACCACCTCCACTCACTGCATATATGAAAAGGACATCCAATATAAACGAAGCTGATGCCTACAAATGGAATATATACACTTGAAAAGCACATACATTATATTCCTCTTTACACATTCCATTAAATTTTTGATTTTCGAAGTCCTCTAAACCAAACAGATATCTATCTACTTTCTTATGTTTGGTAAGCAGGCAAAGGTCAAAAATCTTGATGATGAGAAGTTCAAAGATGATCCAGATGTTGAAGTGGCACGGACAGAGAGTTGCACACAGCAGCTCTGATGTTACACTGGTTAGTGTTGAAAGAAGAGCACCGGTGAATTGTTTCAAAGGACTTTACATTGCTAGGCAGTTATATTGGAGGTTAAAGTCACAGTGGAAGCAACTTCTATCGTGGCAGAGAAGTTCTGTTCGATTTAGCTATGATGCTTACAGTTACTCTCAGAATTTCGATGATGGATGCTCGAAGGAACATCGTTCACCTTTAGCTCCTCCGTAATTTTCATTTCTCAGGAGTTCATCAGTAAAACAATTAGCAAGTTGAGTAGAGAATTTGGTCATGTTTCCATTACAATGAAGTTCTACTTGCAACAGATTTTTCTGAATTATTTACATTCCCAGGTTATTACTGTGTGTATATATATAAGTGGATGAACTTTATCAAAAGAAAATTCTGTAAGAAGTTTGATAATGCTAATGAGTACAATTTCTCCATTTTAGCATAGTAAATTATAATGTTTTGGTTTGATGAACTTTATGAAAGAAGAAAATAATAGGTGTATGGATAGCAAATGTGGGCCTCAACTCTATCTAGTACAAGTTCTTTTCAAGGCCACAATTAATGGGATTATAGATGGAATAATAAACAGTTAAAAAATCCTAGGAATGCGATGTTGTCTTCTTATATGATTTTGGGTGATTTTTATCTTACGAGTAACTTTAGAAAATGAGATAGGTTTAATATGTTACTCTTAAAAGTTTGAATAATTTTAATTCTATGTTATGTTGATATTGATATCGATGCAACTAATTAAATTGATTTTTATAAAAGCTATTGGGAGAAAGAATAAATAAATTAGAACTATTGCAATAAATAATGATGTGGCAAAAAGTGACCCACTTAAATAATTCTATGATTATAATGGCAATATAATGGATACTGAATGATTAAAGTGATAAAGTTTGAGTTGTATGTGTCACATGAAGCTGCTCTTTTTTTAAAAAAAAAGCAGAGAAAAATCTACCCACGGCACTTGTGATGCATCAGTAATGCTTTTGCACTTTTGCTAATCCCACGTCGGGATAACAGATAATTAATTTCGAGATTAAATTTAGGATAAGTTTATTTTATATTTGATTGGAATAATTTATTTTGAGATTGTTATGTTATTTTTATCCCACATAAATAGTGGGATAACAATTTATGAATAATTGTTGGAGTATATACCATAATTATAATAAATTACCGTGCTAAGGTGCGAAGATCTCGTTCTCTATAAGGAGATTCAAGCTCATTGCGGTATAAATTATAATCTACACCGATCCAACAATATATCTCTTGACTTGTCCCCTCTGACCATCCAACAACGTCTAGTAAATAAGTTGGAGACTTAGAATGTTTTTTCTCTGTCTCAACTCTCTCTTTCACTACCCTAACCACAATACACAATATAGTACTATACGACCACCTTTTCTTACACACTCAACACAAGGAAGAAAACATCATTGGTGTAGGATTCCCTCCACAAATAAATGTCAAGAATGTTGACAGTAGGGGTGTACAAAATCAAACCGAAAACCGAATCAAACCACAAATCGAGTTAAATAGGAAAAAAACCCAACTAGTGGTTGGTTTGACTTGGTTTGGTGTTGAAAAAAAAAACTCGACTATATTTGGGTTGGTTTGGTTTTAACTAAAAAAAACCAACCCGAGACCAAACCAACCCGACATTATATATATAAATTTAAAATTTTATTTTATACATAAAAATATTTAATTTGATATAATTTTTAAATATTTCTTATACTTTTTCATAGTTTTTATCTTTTAATATATTATTTCAAGTTTGAAACTTAGAATCTTGAATGGTTCCATAAATATTATAGTCCATAGATGTTCGTAATTATAATAAAACTTATATCAAAATCAAATTAATACTAATGCAAAAAGAAAATCAATTTAACACTAAGAATGACAATAATATTGAATATTTTTTCTTTGGTTTTACATTGGTTTAGACAATTAAAGTACATAATCTAATTTTAATTTCCTTTAATATTTAGTCATGTAACTAATACTTATTAAATTTATTTTAGCATGATTTAGTATTTTTAAATTATGATTATTTTCATTATGACTTGTTAATTTGCAATAATTGTTTTACGCGATTTCATTATTATTATTATTATTTTTTGGATATTTTAGTGTAATTAATCATATCATTGTTTGTGTTGTATTCTTAAGAAACACCTTAGATAGTTGTATTTTGGTAGGACTGAAGAAATATTTGAAGTACAAGTAAATTATATGTTTGTATGAATACTTCAGCGAAAAAACCCAAAAACCCGAAAAAACTGAAAAAACCCGGGGTTGAAAAACCCGAATTTTACTGGTTTGGTTTGGTTTATAAATTTAAAAATCCGACACAAATAATTTGGCTTGATATTTAAAAAATCCGAACCAACCTGACCATGTACACCCCTAATTGACAAGTCATCTGAGGATTAGTGAGACAATTCGTAGAAGATAACAAGGAGAACAATTGTGGTTACATGTGTTGCAAAAGATTATGTCATCACTTTCTCCACTTTATGCCTACTAAATAATAATTATCATGCACTTAATAATTAAACTTAAAATACAAAATAACATCAACAATATCCCAACACAACTTATTTCCTACCAAACAACATCCTTCTTCCCTCGACACCATTAATAAAATTTCAAAATGGCTAGATAACTAATTTAGTGTATGGTCCTCATATCCACTCTTTTTTTCAAGAAACACAACTTTGATGTGTCTTATTTTTCTACTTTCACTTTAATATTAAGAGAGATTTGATTTTATAATCCGTTATTTATGTTATAACTTTTGTTATATGATTCTTCATGAGAGATCAGTAAAAGAATAAGATCTATAAATAAAACACATTAGATTTCTATATGGTCATTTTCATTAATTTAAACTTTTAGTGAACGTCTCAAATTGTTTTCTCACCTATTAATTCCCTTCTCCTTCAAATAATACTATATATAATAGTCATTTGGG
>JAJOOH010008650.1:0-15907 GCA_029582605.1 Solanum gracilifrons | reverse complement strand
TAATTCTAGTTCTTTCGAGTTCTTTCAAATAGCGAGGTGTTACACATACTTCTCAAAGACAATCCGACATAAACCACACATCTGGTGTTTTCTATATCAACGCTCTAGGTATATCTCACACTTCATACCTGATGAGTCGGTGATTTTGACTCATTCAGAGCTTAATATTCAGAGTTTTAGTGTCCTCAATGCCTATTTTATGCTCTAAACTGATGTTTAAATTCTAATTTGCAGCAATGAAGGCAAAAGATCAAGGCAAGGACATTATCAGGCATTTAGGAGCGAAAAAGCTGAAAAAGTTAAAGAATTGCAAGGCTAATGCTCGCCAAAAGTTACAGAAGGCTAGCCCATGGACAAAGCCAACTCGATGAGAAAATTGGAGTTTTGGCAACGTGCTGAATGGATAGGTGATGGATGTTTTGATCGCCTAAAGTCATATAATGGAAGTGTGAAAAACCCCAAGTCAAGAAGGGGATGGAAAAGAGCATTCGGCGCATCGCTGACCTGGTCGGCGAAGCAAGACTTATTTCATTGAATGGCTTAAAAGTTGAAAATTTTGAAACATCTAAATGGAAATTTAAAAGAAGAAAAAGGAGTTCTGAAGTGTTGAAGAGTTCCCATATTGTCTAGTTTTGGGTTTTTGATCCCTCACATTGCTCTTTAAGTTTTTGAGTAGAGATTTAGGGTTTATTTGATTTTACATTCAATTCAATCATTTTGAAGACTTGTGGGTTGTTACCTAAGCTGATGGAAACCATAGTTGGTAACTATTTCTTGCTCTTTATTATGTGTGGCTAAGACCCCCATTCTTGGGGTATGATTATGTGATTGAAAGCTTCAATTAGCTTATGGGTGTTAGTATTTACTGATTTGATTGTTGATTTGAAGTTGGTTCAATTAGTAGTTGAGTTTTAATTGATGAATTGTCGTTGCAAATACAATTCGAGCCTAGTATTCTAAGCTTGCTTGAGAAAGAAGTTTCAGAGTTAAAACTATTGATTGATGATTGTAGTGATTGGGCTATTGTACACTTAGCTTGAGAAAGTGGGTCTAAGTTCAATCCTACCAATCTAGCTTGAAAGAGTAGATTATTAAGGTATTGGGTTGTTTATTTGTGTTATGCTTGTCGGGGTTGGAGAGAACTCGCTTGATTCATAATAGTTGATTTAGAAATAGCTATTACACCTAAAGCCAAGCCTACTCACTAAGATTCAATGACTTTTAGGGATCGTTTAGTATGAAGGATAAACACAAATAATCTTGGAATAAATATTTAGTAACACTTAATCTAGTGTTTGGTTAGGAAGTTTGGGATAACTTATCCCGGGATTAATAGGTAGCACTCGGATAAGTTATCACTCTCAAGGGATGGTATAATAATCCCATCATAACTTGTCATGGGATAAACTTATTAAATGACAAAACTACCCTTCAAACCATTTAATTGATAACCTTTCACAAGGGTTGCTTATGAATTTTTATTCCCACTTTAATAATTGTCACGTTACTGCTCAAGTTGGGGAAAAAATGGTTGGATTTTGTCTTTAATAATTTATGTGCAAAGATTAGGCAATTTAACATATTTCTGAATGTGGCTACTTATCAAGATTTAATTTTTTGATCTTTGTCTTCCATAATGTGTGCAAAAAATATATCTTAACACATTTATGTATGTGGAACTTATGAAAATTCTATTTTTTTTATTTGTCATTTATAATATGTGCCAAAATTGGTTGTTTTAACACATTTCTATACATGGATACTTATCGAGATTTCAATTTTTTTATCGTATTCTGCTAATTTTACTCTCTTATTTTTTGACTAAAAAAGCAAATGGGTGTTTAGTATTTCTCGTCTGAAAATGGAAATGGAGAATGGCTTGTTTCTCGCGTCTACATGTGTATTCAAGAGGGTCAAGGAAGAAATGAATGGAAGGACTGTGGATAGGTGAAAGTTATTTTTAAAATGAGTTACTGGTGGATTTTCTATCTTGGATGGATTGGGTATATATATAACAAACTACTTATTTTTTAGGAAATATGCAATGGTTATTATTTTTAGTACAACAAACCCAACAATCAATAAGAAATAATGTCAGGATAACTAATCCCAATAGAACTAATCCTAGCATAACTTATCCCAATATAACTTATCCCGGCATAACTTGTATCCAAACCAAATGACCCCTTAGAAAATAATAATCACCCATATAGCGGAATTGGCGTTCAATCGATCACACTCCCAAGGATTCCTCTCTACTTGATTACCCCGAGTGTTCGTAGTTGTTAATTGTTCACTCTAATCCCCCAATTGACATTAATTGTCAAACCCCTGCCATTTACTTTAATTTCTTCAAAAATGACTACTTCTAGAATCGATTAGAACACTCCTTTCACTTGGTAATCGAATTATTTACCGTATCACTCCTTGTGGGATAGACCCCAACTCTTCGTTTTGGGTTTATACTTGATTGCGACCGCCTACAAAAAGAATCAGATGAAGTGTAGTTGAGCATTATCAATACCACATACTGAAAGAGGGCTCAACTCATGGGGAACTTATCATCCACGATTTGGGTGAAATCAAGAATGCCAGGATGATATCCTCAATTGAGGGGGAACAAACATATGATTCTACTTGTGCTAATTGTAAGAGGGAATTAGATCTATCACCTAAGGACAAGTTAGAATACCAATCTAGTACTAAAACGATTGAGGTCTTGTTTAAGAAAAGCCTTTGGGAAAAAAGTTATAATACTAGTTGATGAACGAAGGGATAAAACTAAATCCACACCTCCCATTACGGTACATGTTCGCTTAATAAGGTCTCTAAAAAGGGCTATTGAAGAGAGTATCATTGCTTTAGCTGCTAAAAGACCACATTCCTCCAGAGGTAAGGTCACTCTACCAGTTGATCCTGTTGAGATTCATGATGAAACATCTAATTCTGAGAGAACTAGATAGGGAAAGCGAAAGGTATCTTCACTGACAACATTGGGAGTGAAAACAAGGTAGTCTCTTCTGACAATTTAGGAGACGAAAACTCTAAGGAAGTTCAAGAAAACTTAGGGGATAAGGACGTTATAGAAAATATTGAAGATATTCTAGACTCCCGTACATGCACGATAGTGAGCTTTGATCAAAGGAGTGTAATCAGGGGACGGGTGATAACTAGTTTTGGTGGGGATGAAATGGGTGAACTAATGGAAATTCTACATGCTCAGGGATGGTCAGACTTGTTCCTTCAAGGAAATAAAAGAAGGAAAATGGGAAAAGAAGAAAACTAGGCAATACTATATTAATGCTACTGGATTACCTCCTCGATCTCTAGTAGTGTTAGGGGAAACCCACACACTCTCACACCTAACGTCATCATAGTGATATAGGAGATTCAAAATTCGGGCCGGTGTCACTATGCGAAAAAGGACTAGCCTCCTCTGAAGTTGTAGTTAATTGTTTTAAATACAAGTGAGTTCTTAGCGTAGGTGGGTCTAAAAAGTTGGTGTTGACCTTATAAGACTTATACCTAGGGTTTTTGTCTTGGGTATAGGAATTAGAGTTTATAATTCCTTAGATTACAGAGATGTGTAATCGTTGTGTAGTTTGAAGTTCTAATTAATAAAAGTGAAGTTGTGAACTACTACGTCACTTGCACACTTATTTACTTGAAATTACTGAATAATCAAGGAACAGATAGTATGTGATCCTTAATAGAATTACGGAGGTGATAATTCAAATAATTTACTTTTTAGTCAATTTAAGAAAATGAAAGTCCATTTTCTATTTTGGAACTCTTTAATTTTAATATCCACATGGAATATTTATGGCCATAAGATTAAATGGTATTTTGGTACATTATACATATTTTTAATTAAGGCCAAAAAAATTAAAAGTCAATTTACTTTTCTTAAACTCCATTTTCAATCAAACTAAGACAATTAAATTGAAAGCAATGGACAACAACCTTTTTAAGAACTTAACAAATCAGAGACAAACATTGTCTTCTTTTGTATAACTATGTTGACACGAAGTTGTGAACCGTCGGAGTTTTTGGAATCCATCATGCATTTATAAAATTAAGGCTGAAATTGACATCTTCTTGATCATTTGTTTCCTCATCACTAAAAGTAAAGATTACAACAATCCAATTATTGGGGATCACTTCAAACACATTGATTCTTAAGAAATGTCTTTAATCATTTGATTTTTTCATCGCAAAGTGACAAGTCGGTCTTCTTTTTTTTTTCGATTTTGAGGTCATTGAATTTCATGCTTTGTATGAGAAGTGAACACTCCACCAATTTAATGAAGTTGACTCTCAAATTTAAAAATAATTTGTCATAAATAGTAGGGATAAGATGATTATAATTTCAAGTGTTCTATACGAAAATCCTTTGCTAGTAAAAGTTTTTAGTAGGATATCAATTTTTAAAATACTTTTTAACATGACATTGACAACAACAACATAATATAATAGTCGAAATTAATAGGCTAACCTCAATATGTACATTGTCTAGATTATTTTATAGGTCAAATTGATAATTAAAATAATATCTCTTGAAAATACAGAAAGTGTTAGTTGGTTAGGACTTGACAGTTCAATGATATTATCAACTCTTGAACTAACCAATATAACTAACCAAAAGTCGACTTTTTATGAAGAAAACAAGCGAGCATTACTCTAGAAATTTTAGTAAGCTACCCTTAGCTTGGGAACCATGAAGGGAAGAGATCTCATTGCAAAGTGGTTTAAAACTCAAGGATTTCTGGTTTAGGTTCATATAGATTCATCCTCACGGAGCCAAAAAGTTGTCGTCAACGTTCTTTAGCAAGCGCTTGGCGTCCAGGTCGGCTAGGTTTTCTCAACTAAATAGTTAGACCTATCTTCTTTTCTATAATATTCTTGTAGATTGACGGAAGATTTCATACATAGCCTTCGGGCATGGAGTCTGGATTGTTGAATATGTTGTTATTCATTGTAATTGTGCATGTTGTTTATATTGCAGGTTGGCTTGCATACCACATTGGTTTATAAATACTAATGGTTGTCTCACATACCACGTCTTGTATCTATTAATGATGGTTGGCTCGAGTACCACACCAGTACACTAATATTTTTTGTGTGGATTTCTATTACGATAAAAAAAAATTGGACGTGATGGTACTTGTCTTGTTCCACCAAGACAAGTCAACCTACAACCCAGTTGAAAGGTAAATGTAGAAGTAAAATAGAATGTAGGACATGTAATTCATTAACATTGAGTATAAATATAACATAACACATTAAACCCCAAAACCCAGTGTCACGTATACAAACCTCTAATGTATTACAATAGATTTCAAAAGAACTATAAGTTTAAAAGCCTTTTTTAGAACAAACAAGAACATTATAAAATAGTATAGGTGTCCGTCGATATGACAAGTAACTACCTCACAAACTTTTCACAATTAGCCTTAGACATAGAAGAGAAAAAGGAGTGATAACGACGACTCGGGATCGTAACCTACATAAGTGTACAAGTAAGAGAATGAGTACCAAATAACAATGATACTCAACAAGCAAACCTAACAACCCTAAGTAAAGCAATAATGAACACAAGTACTCAAACCACACTATCCAAACCTCAACAACTTCTACCTGCAATATTCAATCAACCAACCTAGAAACTCTCTTTCAAATACAACAGGATACGTATAGAACATCAAACCTTGCACCACAAACATATATAGTCAAAGAACCAAAATCTTTCACAATTCAATAACCATAATAAAATATCATCAGTTAAAATTGATAAGAATAAGTAAAGTGTAATGCAATGGAACGCAATGTCATATAGAGTGACGCATGTTTGTCTTAATGAAACACCAGCTGCAACTCAGTTCAGAACCTATGGGGGGAATATCAGTCCATGCATCATCTATTAAACGTGTGGCCCACCCTTTCATAATGTAACTTACCACAGAGCGTATGGTCCAACCCGTCTTTATAGCACTTGCCATAGAGCATGTTGTCCAACCCTTCATAATAAAATATATCGCACAAGGTACTATCACACATTATTGATGTACCACAAATTTGTTGTACTTTTGATGCTTTAAACTTGGAATTTTGCATGCGTCTTAAGTATTTGTTAGTAGATGTGGTCTTGTTTTCCTTGGTTTTTGTTTGCAGGAAATATGTTTTGGAGAAGTTTGTACTGAAATGTTGAAGCACCACTAATTTTTGGTGATTGACAATTCTATCTACAAACCGTAGTTACTTCTATGAGTCATAGGTTGGAGTCATAGTTTGAAATACTCATACTGGACCTAAGTGTGAAACAGTAATCTAATGATGAGCAATAGTAACTTCTACGAGCCATATATAAGAGTCATAGAAATATTTAAAGATGTTGAGCTCCAGTACTTGAATGACGGTTAGCCAGGATGGGTCGTACAAATATGTACGAGCCATAGATCATGCCCGTAGAAATTTCTCTCAAGATGAAAGACTAACTGTTGACTAACTGATGGAAGGTAGCTACGAACAGTAGGAACTCCTACGAGTCATAGGTAACAAACGTAGAAACGACTTCCCAAGACAAATTTCCTTAGATTTCCTTTTCCAACCGTGTGTAGGATTTGATGTGTATAAATAATACTTGTAATTTTTGGTTTTTGGGTTTTTAGATGTTTTGAGACTTTTCTTTTTGGCTTTGAGAATTATTTTGCAAACATTTGAAGCATTTAATTCATAGAGTGTTGGTTTATAAAATTTTCTTTTGTTCATCAATTCAAGATTCCGGATTTCATATACCCGAATTGTAAGTTCATGATTTAGTCTATTAACCATATTATGAATTGTGATCTCCCAAGCATGAGTAGCCAAATCCACAACTAGAATTGTGGGAACCATGCGTAATTAGCAAAGAAAACCTAATAGTTATGTAATCCTTAAATAATGTTTATGCATGTATTGTTTATCTCTTTGTTTTGTATGCCTTTTAATGGTACTTAATGTTAAAACTAACCTTATTCCTACTTGCCCGATCAAGGAAGTAATGAATGGGAAAAGAGATTAAATAGCATTGATTTAGCGTTGATAATCCCCTATCTAATAGCCTAACTCAAATATGTGAGGGCTAATCTGGGGTCAAGGATAAGGGTCAATAAAACATACACCCATAGACCGACCAAGTTGTGTAGTGAAATTCCCTACTTTGAAGACCAATCACTTAGAAGATACCTAACTTACTGACTTTGCATGTCACACACTAGGAAAGAGTTACTATTAGAAAGATTTATTGCGTTATGACCTTGTGGGGAACACATACACCCTAGTTTCATCTCAATTTGATCTTACAAACTACCAATCTTGTTATATGGTTACTTGTTACTTAAAATTCAATCATCATTATTTTTTGTTACAAAACCCCTCTATTTTGCAGAAATAATTTGATTAAAAGTGCAATCAACAATAAATTGGCCTAAGTCTAGACCATATTCCTTCGGGGATCGACCCTAACCTCTGTTAGGTTAGTCCTAGGAAGGCCAATCCTTGCTACTGGGCGTGATTTGCTTAATATCGAAAGAGGGTAGATAGAGTTTAGATTGAACAATGAAGAGGTGACATTTAATATTTGTAAATCAATGAAGCATCAAAGTGACCTTAAATCGGTATCGACTGTGAATTACACTATTGAGGAGAAAATAGATGTATCAATTGAGGAGAGATCACGTGTTGAAACACTAGCTGCTATGATCATGAATTTTGATGGACAGAGCATTAGTGAGTATAATGAGTTAGTTGCTGCACTTGATGAGGTAGATTTCCCTTATCGCCCAACAAAGAAAATGGATTTGAATCTCAAGAATCGATAAACATGGCCTGTAAAACCATCTATTGATGAGCCTCCAAAATTAGAGTTAAAGGCTCTCCCATTTCATTTCCGCTATGTGATGTTGGGACAAAATAGTACTTTGTCAGTCATTATTATTGCTGATTTGAACAAAAGGCAAGTAGACGTGTTGATATCGGTGTTAAAAGGGTTCAAAAGGGCAATATGATGGTCTATTGCTGACATTATTTATATTCCACCGGGTATATGTTCTCACAAAATTCAACTCATGCCCGATAGAAAACTAAGTATTGAGCACCAAAGAATGATGAATCTGCCAATGCAAGAATTCTTGAAGAAGCAGATTATCAAGTGGTTAGATGTAGGTGTAGTGTATCCAATCACTGAGAGTATTGGGTGTGTTCAGTTCAATCTATGCCAAAGAAGTGAGGAATCACTGTAGTTCCCAACAAAAATAATGAGCTTATCCTAATGAGGCATGTCATTGGTTGGAGGTTTGTATGGATTACTATAAGTTGAATGCATAGACCAAGAAAAATCACTTACGAATGCAGTTAATGGACCAAATGTTAGATTGCCTTGCTGGAAAAAATTGGTACTATTTTCTAGATGGGTATTCGGGCTACAATCAGATATCTATAGCTTCGGAGGACCAAGTAAAGACTACTTTCACTTTTCCTTATGGGACATTTGTTTTCAAGAGGATGTCATTCGGTTTGCGTAATGCATAGTGACTTTTCAATGTTGCATGATGTCTATATTTTCTAATATTGTAGAAGACACTAATGAGGTATTTATGACTGATTTTCTGTGGTTGGTGACTCATTTGATGATTGTTAAACACATTTCAGTGAAATGTTGAAACACTTTGAAGAATGCAATCTTGTAATAAATTGGGAGAAGTGTCACTTTATGGTGAAAGAAGGAATAGTTCTGAGCCACTGGATTTTTGCAAGGCATCAAGGTTGATAAAGCAAAGGTAAAGGTGATTGAAAAGTTTCCACCTCCCATTTCTATAAAAGGTGTTAGAAGTTTTCTAGGTCATGTTGTGTCTATAGGAGGTTTATCAAAGGTTTCTCCAAAATTGCACACCTTTTGTGCAAGCTGCTCGAAAAGCAGATTGACTTTGAGTTTTATGATGCTTGTCTCAAAGAATTTGAGGGGTTTATAGAGAAGTTGACTTCCGCATTGATCATTATTTCACCGGATTTGATACAACCATTTGTAATTATTTATGATGTGTGTGGGATGGAACTTGGCATAGTATAGGGGAAAAGGCGAGAGAAGATTCTTCATCCCCTATATTATGCAAGCAAATCCCTAAACGTTGGTCAAAAGAATTATACTGTCACTGAACAAGAACTACTTGTTGTAGTCTTCGCGTTTGAAAAGTTTAGATCCAATTTGGTCGGCACTAAAGTCAGTGCAAATAGATCATTCTATAAAGAGGTATCTTATGGCAAAGAAGGATGCAAAACCAAGACTGATTTGATGGTTTCTATTGTTGCAAGAATTTGATTTTGAGGTAAAAGATAGAAAGGGAATGAAAAATCAAGTTGCTGATCAGTTTTCCAGAGTAGATGAAGAGTCAATGTTGAAGTTATCTAATGGATTTGAAATAGATCATACGTTCCTAGATAAACAGGTTTTGGCTTCTTTTTTTGATCTTATCCATTGGTTCACAGATTTTACTAATTATTTGGCGAGTGATGTGGTGCCTTCGGATTTGTCATTTCATCAAAGAAGTAAATTCATGTTTGATGTGAGAAAATTTTTGTGGGAAGAGCCTTATTTTTTTCGTGTTTGCGTTGATGAGATTATTGGTTGTTGTATGTATGAGGTACATATAATGAGTATATTGGAAGCTTGCTATTTGTGTCCTTTTGGTGGCCATCATAGTGGTATCTGGACTACTCATCTTGTAGTGTGGGTATTATTGGCCTACTATCCACCAAGATGATCATGATTTCGCCAAGTATTGTGATCATTGTCAAAGAGAAAGAGGTATTTCAAGGAAACACCACTGACTTCTATTCTGTTGATTGAACTGTTTGATGTTTGGGCCTTTGCCTTTATGGGTCCATTTGTGTGTTTGAATGGGATGAAGTACATACTTGTAGCGGTTGAATATGTCTCAAAATGGGTCGAATGTGTCGCGTTGTCAAACAATGAAGGAAAGAGTATCACCACATTCCTAAAATAGAAAATCTTCTCCGGATTTGGTACACCAAGGGCGAATATCATCTATGGAGGTTCTCACTTTTGTAATAACTTTTTCAAGGCGTTTATGAGAAGTACGGTGTTTGACATGGTGTAGCAAGTCATTTTCATCTGCAGTGTAGTTGGAAAGTTGAAGTGTCAAATAGAGAAATTAAGCAAATCCTTATAAAGACTGTAATGCAAATAGAACTAATTGGTCAAGAAAGCTTGATGATGCTCTATGGGACTATCGAACTGCATTCAGGACTCCCATAGGTATGTCTCCCTACCAACTTGTGTTTGGAAAGTCTTGTCACTTTCTAGTATTTGAGCACAAGAGTTGTGGGAACCCAAGAAATTGAATCTAGATTGGGATGTCACATCAAGTCAAAGGTGGAATGAGTTGAATGAGCTTGATGAGTTTCACCTAAAAGAATATGAAATTTCAGCCTTGTATAAGGAAGAGATTAAAAATTACCATGATTGGAAGATCCAAAAGAGTGAATTTACTCTCGATGATTTGGTACTTCTATTCAATTCAAGGTTGTGTCTTTTTCTTGGTAAGCTCAAATCAAAGTGGATGGAATATTTACAGTTGTACAAGTGCAGTTGAACATGGGAATGAGGAAAGAACAAGATTCAAGATAAATTGTCAAAGGATCAAAATCAACTTGGGTCAACTGGAAAAGGTCAAAAAGGTGATTGAATAATAAGATATTGACGAAGTCTGAATAGTCAAGGGGTTTGCATCACGCCACAACGTTAAATCTAGCGCTACTTGGGCGGCGACCCTAGATGGGTTTATGTCGTGCCACGCCGTTAAATCAAGCACTACTTGGAGGGCGACCCAATATGTAGTCTAACTAGTTTAACAGTATTCTAGTAATTTTATGTTTGAAAGTTTTCTAATTATTTTTATGTTTTTAAGTTTGAGTTTTGACTAGATTAGGTTAGTCTAAGGTCCGTGTCCAAAAAGAGTCAAGAAAATGTAAAAGGAAGTCCTAATGTTTGCTAAATGTTCACGAAAAAAAGAAAAATCTTGAAAATTTTAAAGTGCAGAAGTAACAACGATTTGGACCTACGAGTCGTAGGGCAACCTACGGACCGTAGGTTTGATTCTTAGAATCCTGGTGTCAAGTTAGTCTTAAAGGACTGGTTCTATGGTTCCCATCTATGATTTATCATTCAGTCAATGAACTGTAAATAATATTCGTAGAATTCAATGTCGAAATACAGCTGCAACTTTAATTTACGAGTGCACAGTACGTACCGTATAAACTTTGACGGCTCGTATAAACTTTGACGGCCTAAAGTTTGCACTCGTGACCCACGTATGTTTCCTGAATTTTTTCTAAGTGTTGAGTAGAATGCCAAAATCCATCTGCAACTCATAAGATTGACTACGGACCGTATACGGGGTTTCGTAAGACCTGACTATTTAATTTTAATGACCCGACCCATAACTCATTCTAAATAAAACTCCCCAAATTAAAAATAATCCGTCATTTCCTCTTTCCAAACCATTACACCTCTCTAAAACTGTCGTACCCCTCCATTTTCCCACCCTTTCACATATAAATCACACTTCTTTCAAATTCCTACTCCCACTATTTCTTATTTCTTCTATTTTTCACAAATCTTCACTCCTCCAAAAGCAAGGCACTTGCGGGTCCGGGAAATTATCAAGTTGGTTATATAATTGTAGGCATCTAAAGTTTGGAGATACACTCACAGAACTTGGAAATTAATCCAAAGGTATGACATTTACCTTAACTAGACTAAATTAGTTGAATTTGAAGTTGTTTCTTGACCTAGGGTATGATACTTGTTTTGTATGCCTAAATTGATTATAATATACCCTTGGAATTAAAGTAGATGTGAGTGTTGTCAATTATGTGTAAATATGTGAACAAATTACTCCAAATTGTGTTCTTGACTAAGGGTTCATGATTTTTGCTCCTTGTTTTTGTAATTAAATGATAAGTGTAAACCGTAAGGATGACAGAATTACATGAAATTATGTTAATATGCATAATTAAACAAGGATAGGATGGATTGATGTTGAAAATGTGTATTGCATGAAAGTTGGTCCTAAAAACTGCTAATGTTTTGGTTGATGACTTCTATCTATTGACCATAAGAATTCCTAAGGATCATAGGTCAAGCCCTGTCATCCTAAAACACAAAAAATAACCTTAGTAAGGAATGACGGTTTGACTTACGGTCTGTATAAACTTTGACGAACCGTACTGGTGAACTATCATTCCAGTTTTGGAAACTAATAAAAATTTGACTTCCTTTCCTATGGTTGGGTTCTATGGTCCATATAAGCTTCTACGATCCGTAAGAACCAACCGCAGGTCCAAAAAATAGTACCGCTATAAAAAAATTTACGTTTACTTATAGATTCATAGTTTAATTTTCTTCATTCTTGTTTCGCTTTGAATATTTTGGGTACTAACAAGTCTTCCCCAAGTACAATACTGCCAAATAAACAAACCATGTAACAAAGAAAAGGGAGGTCTAAGTTCAGTACTGCTTTGGTCAAGTTTCAACTACAAGATGAGCCCGCTGATGCAGAGTTGAGCATGTATGAGTTCAACCGAGCTTTGATAATGACTCACCAAAGGCAAACCGGACTACTCACCAACAAGTAAGACAACTCAAATAGTCTCGGTGTTGTGGGCATTGAACTACACGAACGATGAAAATGCTTCCTAGTCTGAAAAGGGAGCACATAGTACAAGAGAAGGTAGTAGGGAGTTACAACATTACACACAGTCAGAGTTAGGTTCCAGCTCAGACTCAGTTGCAAGATCAACTTCTGAGGCATTTGAGTTCAGAGAAGCACATATTCTTCCTTCCACCAAGCTAGTTAAGCCGATGTCGATTGCCAATGAGCCAAACTGATAGTGCATAACGGGAACGTTTCAAATCTACATAGATGCTATGTAGCACAATGTGCAGTTAAAGCATGCTCGACCCATTACTAGGGAGATAAGGGTTCTCATAGGCAACCTCCAGAATGTACCAGCCATACATGAGTTGTTTCAAAGGCATAGGTGTGAGTGGATGGTGGAGGAACCGAAAAAGTATAGTCCGTTTATGGTTAGACAGTTTTATACCTCATGCGCAGCCACGGTAAAGAATGCCTTGCCTTTGAGGACCAAGGAGTTAGCTCAACTTCTACTTTTGATTGATCTAGTGTGGGGTATCTCCGTAGACTTATTTGAGGTCACAGTCCGATTTTATTTACGAACCATCTCATATACAGTCAATTAACACAGCTGAGTTTGACTACCATATGGGGCTAGTCTATAATAGAGCGGCTATGAGTGATACTGAATAGAGAGAGAACTTGCTTCGATGTGTAGCTGGTACATTGTTGAAGTGGGGTTGGAGCAGAGAGGGTCCAGTACATTACACTTTCCATTAAGAAGGCAACATTCAATTTTGCTGCAAAATTTTAGTGGTCGATTGCCGAGCCAAATTGTCCCCACGATGGCAGAAAACTAGTTGACATTGGATCGGGCTGTTATGATTGCATGATTGATGGTCTGCATGCGATTGATATTGCCCGTATTCTGATTTTTGAGACACATGAGAGGGCATTTCAGGAGAAGAGCACACTACCATTCCCTAGCTTGATAATTCACCTAGTTAGATAATTCACCTAGTTAGAGAGGCTACTGTTCCAGTTCTAGACATTGATCGGCTGGTAGAGGTGACTAAGACCGTTAATGTTGGTCTAATTTGGGATGAGGCAAACCCAACCGCACCATGTCAGGGTATTCAAATTGACATGCCACCTATAGGCGAGATACTCACGCCCGAGAAGCCCAAAGAGGGCACTATTCCAGCCCCACTATGGATTTTTCTCTGATTTCTCCTCCTCCTTCCTCAGACCAAACTTCGAGCACACGACATGCTCTAACAACAACATGTTTCACCTTGTAGCCTATAGCCTGACTCCAGAAGTAGAAGACACAAATGATGACCATTTTGCAACATATTACACCTTCGATAAGAAAGATCGTAGAGGATTCGGAGGTAAGGACAGAGAAGGTTGTTGAGGATAAGATTCAGGAAGTGCATCACAGTATTGATGCCTTTGAGCTTAAATTTAGATAGACCCCAATATGAACTATAGATCTCTCCGCCTTCTTATTTTCTTAGTGATGAGTGGTATATTTTCACTTATTTGAGTCTATTTAGCTCAATAATTAGTGTCCTCAATACCTAAGTTTGTCATATTCTGATAAGATGTTAATGATTTGCACCTATGAAGGCAATTGGACAAGGTTATGATTTATTTTTGAAAGAATGGCCAAAAATGCAAAAAAAAGTGTAAAATATACATTGTTGATCACCTAACAAGAAGGGAAGATTATTGATTGAGCATGACCTCATCCAAAATAACAATACAAAGCACCATTGCCTATCAAATCAGGTCGGTGGACTCCAGTTGAGAAGGCGATAACCTCCTTAGTGAGCTAAGACAAGCCTGCTGAACAGGAAGTGTTCAGTCCAGTGCCCAATTTTTACAGCTAACCCTACATATACAACAAATACACATTCCCCCATCATAACAATCAACCCATATGCTTATCTACCCTTGGTACACAGACTTTCCCAAATATTGCAAAGTATTGTACGAATTAATGATTTTCCCTTAAGAAAATAGTCACTATGTCTATCATTGGGCAAAATCATGCAATCGGGTCAACAATGGGCTAATCTAACTTCACCCACATCAAAATTGGACTCAAACCCAACATATTTATCAATTTATTTTCAAATTTCAACCAACATAATCAAGATTTGCATTAGGGTACAGTTCAAATTGAACAATATGATTCTACCCATCAAAATCTATCAAACAATAACACTTAATATCTTCAAGCCCACACCCAATATGCAATTTAAAGCTCAAAATTCTCAACAAAATTCAAAAATAAACCTTAGTAGGAGCACAACTCGAGAAAATCAAGGAAATGGAGTTAGGTGACAAGAAATCCAAGCAAATGAACTCTTCAAACTTTCAAAAACACACACTAAAGGCTCACAAATCACTCAAAAGAAGAAATGTCAGAGAAAGGAGAGAACAAGACTTAAAGATATCAAAGGGTTTGATTTCTGAATTTGAAAAGACCCTTGGCCTTTTTATGTTTGGAGCAGTTCACGACTAACGTCACAGAACGTATTTGGTGAATCACCAATTGAATCTTAAGATTGACGAACATACCTGCACAAATACCAAACCTAAAAGCTAATTCGGCAGACCCGATGGAGTCCGCATCATTCACTTCGGTGGTAAGCCTTTTGGAGTTTTGATCAACGATTTTAACAGTACATTTATTCACATGTTTAAGCTTAGAAGAAGGACACGAATGAGTTTGCATAATTCCTTCAGTGTATTCCATTTGGGTCTTGGCATTGCCTCTACTTCCCTTTTAAACCTTTCAACTTCATGTAAACCTTCACTCACAACACATGTTATTCAAAAGAAATAAAAACAAAAGTAAAGACTAGGGTTGCCACCCAAGAAGCACTATATTTAACATCGTTGCATGACATAGTTCTCAATCTAAATAATTTTTTGGGGGGTTTGGGAATAGTGTCACTATGCAATGTTCCATTTTGCCTTTGATTGAGATGAGTGTTGATTTGGCCCTATTAGGTCTATTGCTACTTGATAGAAACTAAGTGAGAAGTCATTTTAAAAGTCCTTCAACACATTATCGGACCCTTCAACCTTGTTGTAGATCCTTGTAAGCTTTTCTTTAGTCCGACTTCCTTCTGGACCATCTAGTTCTTTTGGGAATAGATGATCATGGGGAGGCACGTACCTATCTTTTTAAATCATAATAT
>JAJOOH010008649.1:0-17398 GCA_029582605.1 Solanum gracilifrons | reverse complement strand
ATGTTTGACCTTGAGCTTTGTTTATAGTCATAGCAAAACATAACCTTATCGGAAATTGTGTTCTTTTGAAGGGAACTGGTAGCTTCTCATCTTGTGATGCTAGTAATGGTATCTTTGGAATAAAAACATGTTTATTTTTAAAATCACCATTGGAAATAGTAGCACTGATAACATGTGATTTAAAATCATGACATATCAATCGTGTACCATTGCATAAACCTTCAGTAGGATTTAAGTTTCTTAATAATATAACTGGACAATTTTTTTTCAAAGTTAATCTATAAGATGGTAAGTTAGCAGAATGTAAGGTATGCAAAAAATCTTCAAATTGGCATTGATCATTTGGTTCGATTGTTTCATCAATAACTGTATACACTGTAGCATCATTGGGAAATCGATGTATAAGCATGTCATTTATTTCATCAACAAAATCATTTTTTGTTGTCAAAATAATATGGAAAGTTATAAATAATGGATTAGAATAGAATGTATGCAAATCAAGATAAGTAATATTAAACAAAAGATTCAAAGATTCTATTACATGTGTAAAGGGAATGATAAAATTATTGGGAATTTCAATTTTGTTGCAGTTGTTAATTTTTTCTTGTCCATTTCCAATTCTCATTAAATATGCACAAAATGCTGGATCTTTTTTTGCACGCATGTTTTTAGATAAGCACAATTTTTTGAGATGATTCCAAATATGAGAGTATAATAAACTTTGACTAATAAAGTCTTCCTTTTTTCCACTACGAACAACAGGAAGTGTTTGTCTAAAGTCTCCCCCAAAAACTACTACTTTTCCACCAAAGAGTGTTTTTGTATTCATAAGATCTTTTTAAAGTGTATCAAGAGCTTCAATCGTTTTTTTTTTGCCATTGAGACCTCATCCCAAACAATTAACTTTGAATCTCGAATTAGAGTCGCTAATGAACTCTGTTTACTAATATTGCAAGTGAAATTCTCATCGATGTCAACATAAATTTTGAAACGTGAATGAGTTGTTCGACCTCCCGGAAGTATTGAAGCTGCCACACCAGAACTTGCAGTTGCCAAAGCTATGCATCATTTTGTTCTTACAACAGCCAACAAAGCTCGATAAAGAAATGTTTTTCCAGTTCCACCAGGACCATCAATGAAAAAAGCTCCTGATTTATTGGAATATACTCTTTCAAGAATTATGTTATATGCCCTTTTTTGTTCAACATTTAATTTGGTTTGTAGAAGTATATCTTCTTCAGACATTATTATATTTCTTTCAAAATATATTTCTTTTGCCTCATTAGTTGTTATAGAAGAGCTAACATTTCTAAATATATCTTTGAATTCATTTATTTTACGTCCCATTGAAAGTATAACTTCATTGATATGATTTAAAACTAATTGTTGGATATCGTATTTTGTAACATTTGGAATTGTTTTAAAATCTTCCGACATAGAGTCTTCATATTTTTTTCCAAAGATCTTTTGGGTTACCGGGATTACAATAAACTAATAATGTTGCAAATAGTCTTCTTAAACTATAAGGTATTTGATAGCTTACAACTTCAGACATACAGTCAATTAAGTTGTTATCACAATGTAATAAGCATTTTTTTTCTGCAGCTTCCCTAAATGTAGTGTAGCATCTTCCATCCATTGCACGAAGATCTTCGTATGATTTTGGTCCTCTTACGTTATGTCAGGCGCACCTATCAGAATCGGAACAGACCAATTACCAGATCCACCTATCATCGCCTATATCTGTCTCCATCCAATCAAAGACGTCCATGCCATAGAGAATCAGGCTCGGCGAAAACGAGACTAGGGACCATGCTCCTCTCTTTCTTCCTGCGGTTACTATTAGAACACAAGCCAAGGAACTCAAAACCACAACACAAGATCGCCCCTATCTCTAAAGGGGCTTACGAACGAGCGTTTTTGTTGGAACTCTCTCCTTGTCGAAAAGTATTTAGAACGCTTCTCAGCTATCACAAAGAGGTGTCCAGCCAGCTCATAACAAAATGTTAGACCAAGGCTGACACAACCGAATTGGTTGAGGAAAAGGAACCCCCAGCGACCAAGCACTTTCGCCCCCAAAAACGAACACTATTCATGGCCAGACAAAAAGGGACCACTAGCCTAGAGAATCAAATAGGGAATAGGCCCTGAGTTCACCCGCTTGCCCGAAGATGAAGGGGAGGAAAGAACTGGAAGCTCGAAAGGATCGGTCAAAGGAATTAATCCAAAGCGTTCGGATCACTTATAATACATCCGATAGTAAGGCGTTGTTTTCGACGCGACCACATTTTGTATGATGATGACCATACAAAGTGTTGGGGAAACTCTTTATATAGTAAATTGAGATTTATAGCATCACTATTGATTTTGTTCATAAGGAAAAATTCTGTTAACATCGTTTTCCTTATCATTGGATTGTTTATTATTTGATCCACAATTTGGTTATTTTTGAACGAAACAAATTGTTGTCCATCAAGATGCAATTGCAACTGGCAAACAGTTTGAATCATTTCACTTATCGAAAAAGCAAACAAACGTCATGCAGCCTCTGGTGGAGAAACCCATCTAGAAAATTGGTATTCTTTGATTTCATCTATTTCTACATTAGTATCATTGATATGTACACAAAATGCAATTTTATCATGGCCTTTGCAAATATATTTGTAAATGTATTTGACAATAATGTCAGAACATATTTCAACATTAATATGACAACTGAATTTGTTGAGTAAAAACGGATTGTACGGAACAACCCAAGAATTATCAATGTTGTGTCCTCTAACTTTGACTTGTGTGATCATTTTTGGTCTTTTGTAAACGGGATACGAATTCTTTCCTTTGGTTGTTTGTTCAATAAGTTATTTTGGATATTTAAACTTACATTTTCCTTCTTTTTGCATGCAAGAATTTGAAGGATTTATATTGCCACAAGGACCATGAATCATATGCTTGGTCACAAGTTTGTATAGATGATGATCAATGTGAGGATCAGGTAATTCAGCACATACAATTTTATCATATGCTTGTGGTGTTAGCAACTTATATCCATCCATAAGTATAATGAGAAAATTGGCATGTGGAAGACCCCGTTTTTGAAACTCAATTGTATACATAAAAGCTGCAACCTTTCCAAATATTTTTCTTTTTTAATATTTGTTTTAAGTTCTTCTACTTTTGCTCTGAATACTCTACTAACTAAATCAGGTCTGTTTTGAACTTCTTCCATTAGCTGTAAATGTTCTTGTATTTCAGGCCAAGAAGGATTACAAGTTATCGTCAAAAATATGTCGAGTTTTTCAAACTGTTGTACCAAAGCAATGGCATCCATATATCTTCGACGCATATCTCTTGGGACTCCAATGAAACTACCAGGAAGGAATTTTTGTCTCCCAATATTGGAAGTATCTCTTTCTCCTTTTCTCAATAAATCAATGATTCTTTGAAAGGCTTCAACTCTAAATAGATCTTGATTAAATGAAACAAAATCTAATCTTTGTGTCTCAAGTTTTATATATTGGTCAACTATGTATTGTTGAAATACCCTTCCAGAATGTAAAGAGTCATTTGGTTCTTGATCTCTTATTTGAATTTTATAACAATAATATTCACGACAAGAAACAGTCTCACTTTTTCTCAAGCCTTTTGATAAAACTGTAGATTCCATGTCAAGGACTCGATCAATTGAAGTCATGTTCATTATACTTGGTAGTTGCTCATATTCACAATAAATTTTGTGTTTTGGAATAATTGTACGTCTTTTTGATTTTTTTTAATACCACAATGCCAGTCATTTTGACCATAAGGAAACAACAGTGGATACTGCAATGGGTCATAACATCCATAATAGTAATTTACCAATTGACTTTTGTTACTATGAGTGTAAATTCTAATATGTGGTGTGGAAATTTTATCATTTAATTGATCTTCAATTCAAATTGCCCCAATTTCGGATGCAATTGGTAAGTTATGTGTTCTTTGGTCTAAATTAGAACTTGAGTTTAGAGCAATATAAAATTGAGATAAATTTGAAACAACTGTTAACGATCGTAGAAAAGTAGACTAAGGATTAACTTTTAGTATATCCATGAGATTTGTAACAATCACCTCATTAAGATTATCTGATAACATAATTCGATTTGTTAGCTCATTTTTGTTATCATATAAATATAATTGTAATTTTTTTCCTTTTCCTCCTGAGGGTATCAAATCATCAATGAAGTGATACATTTGTCCTTGGACTTTAAATGTATAGATGCCACGATTTCTCTTTGCTAATTCTCTATCATAATGTAATCCAAGTGAAGTGAATGCAAACATATTATTGTAGGCTCTACTGTAAGTGCGAAAATGTTGAGATTCTTTGGAGTGACCCAAGAACAAATTTCGCAACTCAGTAGGCATGTTATGAGAAATTAGTCTAATTGATCCATTATCACAACAAAAACCTGGTGATTCATATTGAAACCTTTTTGCTGCACAAAATTTGCAATTTGGAACTTTCTTTAAAAGTAAGTAATCTTTTGGCAATAAATTATCATTTTGTAGATTGACTTCTAAATTATTTCTACCTGTGCATGGTAAAAAGAAATTATTTGTTATATAAAGGCACGACAATACATGTTTTTTTATTACTTTAGTAGAAAGAAGCATACCTCTATTTGCAGTACATCTTGAATTTAATTTAGTTGCAACATGAGATGCAGTCGATGTTGATCCTAGTATGAGGAATAACAATATTTAAAGACAGCCAGCCAATTATTAAAAATCAATATAGTCTAAATAGTTGAAGCAGTATTTATAAACTCACCTAATTCGAAGGTAGATAAGTAATTAACTATACGTTCTCCTCTAGTTGAAGTAACTGGTAGGTTTGTAGCTTCGGAAGCTTCAACTACAAAATGAGGAAAATAATTGTAGTAAGAGTAGGTGAGCTGAAGCGTCTAACTATAGCTATAGATATTCAGACGACACATTTCACAAAAGGAAGATAACAATATGGTTAGGTCACCTTCTTGAAGAGATAACGAAGAAGTGTTGATTGTAAGAGTGACTGTACAATTTGATTGATGAAGGAGTTTTTGTCTTTTCGATTCAGCCTTTTTTTCTCTTAGCTGGGATAAAAATAATTCCTTTCTCTCCGGTGACATCTGTGCATATCTAGTACGACGACACAAATTTCTGTCAAAAGTTCTTTCTTCGATAAACACATTATCTCTATTTTCTTCCATTCCTGTTTCGAGTAGTTCATGATTTGTTAAATTAATTTATAACTTAATGTAATCTGGAAACAATACATAGAATTGACAAAAAAAAAATGGAGACAATAGTAAATGAGTGTACAGAATGGCAATACAGTCAATGTTCTGTTGAACATTTGTTGAACAATAAGTATTATTAGTAGTTTCAGTACTTTACGATATGAAGGTAGAAAGTAAACTTATTCATATCCATAAATAGTAAAATAAATAAAAATAACATCAAGCAAGAAAAGTTAATACATATCTGCTGCAAAAAAGAAACTTTGTTTCAATATATAAGCAGTCTTTGTGCTCTTAAGAAATTGTTATGTGAGAAATCTTTCATTCATTAATTCCATTGTTCATATGGTTGTTTTATGTATTTCATCCTATTCCCTCGTCCCTCAAAACAATTGAGGGTAAACCAAACTAAACAGCAGTATGTAATTAATTGTGGGAATTGAATAATGGATTTGTTTTGTAATTTTCAGACAATATTTCAATTTTCTAATTTTGTATCTCAAATCGTCATTATTAACTTATTTATTTTATGAACTCTAACTCATCCAGAGTTATCGGAAGCAAGTTGAGAGATATTTCAACTGAAATTAAATTTTATAGTAATTTTCAACTTTGAACTACATAATAGAGGGGTAAGGAGCACAATCGTAGTTTCTATGTGCTAAGGATACTGATTATAGCCAGGAATCAGTTTTTGCATGTTATAAAAGTATGAATGGATATAGCATAAGCATTTACTTTATGAGATAACATTGTTACTGTCACTAATATAAATGCTTTAAAGTAATGTCTACAACTACAAATCCAATCTCTGCTCCAACATGATATTGGAAGGTTAATACGTAACAACGCTACAAAGTAGCAACTTATGAGTGTAGAAGCAACTATTTCCCAGCAATGCTAGGGCCAGCACCAACTTTCAGAAGTTTTCGAACAAAATATGAGCAAAATTTGTTGAAACACTCACATGCAATAACTTTGAATAGCTATTTGACAACCCTGAATCTCCTTATAAATGCAAAATTTTAAAAAATTCAATCCTTCATTTTCCCTTTTTAGTTGTAAAAACACTTTGTCGTCCTTAAAATAAGCAATTTAATATAAAGAGTAACTACAAAACAAACAAAAAAAAACAAATTTGATTGGAATCAATGCATATAGCATCCTTGCAGAAAAAATTGATAATTTCAACTATTAAATTTTTTCTCAAGACAAACCAACTTGAATGGGGAAACAATAAATTGAAGGACCATACCAAGATAGAAAAATATAGCAACTTTAAAAATGCTCAACAGATGAAGAAACTGATGAAATTTAGAGACCGACAAAAGGGAAAAATGATTTTGTTTTTTATGCATGAGAGAGATAGAGAAATAAGAATGGGAGTAACTTAAGAAAAAAAATAGTCTGATGCTTGTTAACAGGTGTCAACTATGAAAGAGCAAGCAAAGCACTGAAAATTCTCATGTTACCAGTTCCAAACTAAATTGGGGGATTGGGATTTGGGACAAAAGCATTTTCATTCAAAGGGTGAACGTTTAACATCAAATACAAACTAAGCATCATTCTAACCAATTACCAAGTTCAATTGTAGAACCAAGTACCTTCAATTGTCATAAAACCATGCTCTAAGCCAGCCCTGAGCTTTACATGTTCTTAGTTGCATTAGTGCCTAATATAGATTTAGTAGTATTTTAGACTCAGGAATTCCTTGTTTTTAGAAAAAACCTAAACATGTGAGGCTAGAAGGTGTCTTTCAGATTGGGGAGTCAGGATCAACATGACAGAATATTCAGATAAAGAGGGAAATGTAAGGCTTATAAAACAAAATCATAAATGCAAGATGATATGAAAACTACTATTTTATTAACTGCAATAATGATACTAATAATATGAATCAATAGATAAATTACAATACCAAAATTTCATTATTAGACTTTGTAAGAATTAGAGAGTGAAGTGCATCTTCAGGTATAACCCCTTCTTTTATCAAAACAACTGAAAATAAGACGACACATTACTTTACCTGTAAGTTAACAAATTGAGGCGGTGAAAAACACTCAAAATCAACATAAAAATCTTGTTTACTCTTTAACAACTAGTGTAAAATGCCTTTGTACCTGCATCAAGTTATTGTTAAGAACAAAACACGTACACAATCGATAAAGACAGTCAACAAAAGCTACAACAAACAAGATATCAAATTAACCCTATTCTTACAGCTCAAGTGCTATTTGAAGGACAATTTAAATTGGTTGTTGTTCCATATTTTAAAGCCGTGTTCGTCCTCGTAAACTATCCTTTCTAAATAAGAGTAAAATATAAAAAGAAGAATGAAACAAAGAAAGAAGTAAACGCTTTTTTGGACTTAAACTCTTTTCATCTAAAATTATTGAATCCAACAAAGATTCAATTCCTATAATGTAGTAAATTATTGTAATCTAATATATATATATACACATACATACATAGAAAGAAAAGCCATAAAACAAAACAAAAAACTGAAGATAATAATTCTTTTTGCTAAATAGAAAGAAGATATACAAACCACCAAGGGGAGATTTGTGACCCAGAGTGTTCCGCTCTGACTTAATTTCTTTCCTTTTCTATTATCCTGATGTTACGAAAAAATTGGGATTTCTACTGATTTTTTTCATCAAATCTATTGCTCTGAGGAACAAATTGTTGTGCTGCCAGATTTTTTCGCATGAAATTAGCGGATTCAACAAAGACCCAAATTTTACAGATCTAGTAAATCAACCTAGAAAAAAATGATATTATGTCTTATTCGGATGCAAAGAAATCCCAATTTTTTTGGTCAAATCTATTGCTCTGAGGAACAAATTGTTGTGCTGGCAGATTTTTTCGCATGAAATTAGCGGATTCAACAAAGACCCAAATTTTACAGATCTAGTAAATCAACCTAGAATAAAAAAAAATCATATTAGGTCTTCTTCGGATGCAAAGAAATCCCAAAGCAAAACCCAAAAAAATATAATAAAAAGGAAAACACATGCAAGAGTATCCAACACACCTGAAATCGAAGAAGTGCTACGTAGAAGTAAAAGGTGCAAAAGAAATTCAAGCAATATTAGGATTTGGGAATAAGAGAAGAAGAAGAACACTTCAAGTACAATTGTTTCCTGTTTTCATATAAAGTACAGGTGTTGAAAGAGAAGGACAAACAAATAAAAGCTATTACATTTAGTTGGTACAATTATTTATTTAATGAAGCGGGTCCACATATGGTACAACTTGTATTACTTTTGGAACCATTCCTTATTGCTTTTCGTCCAACTCTTTAATTGATGAATGAAGTGGGTCCACATGTGGTACAACTTGTATTAGTTTTGGAACTATTCCTTATTGCTTTTGGTACAACTCTTTTATGTTGTGTTGGTTGGTACAATTCTTTTATGCTGTGTTGGTACACCCTAAGTGTCATTTCTAAATAAGAGTAAACTTGTATTACTTTTGGAACCATTCCTTATTGCTTTTCGTACAACTCTTTAATTGATGAATGAAGTGGGTCCACATATGGTACAACTTGTATTAGTTTTGAAACTATTCCTTATTGCTTTTGGTACAACTCTTTTATGTTGTGTTGGTTGGTACAACTCTTTTATGATGTGTTGGTACACCCTACGTGTCATTTCTAAACAAGAGTAATATATGGTGATCCTATTTGCATTTTCGCGTGTTTACTTAATGCACAAATGGTCACTCAATTATGAACCTTTCAGTCAATATCAATAATAATTTTTTTACTCAAAAGTTATTTAACTATAGATTTTTTCTCAAAAAGTCACTTAATTTTGATTTTTAATTCAAAAATCATTCAACTATGATTGTTTTATTTACAAAGTCACTCAAACTATTTAATTGATTTTTGAAATTTAAATTTATTGACATGAAATTATTATTTCTAACCAAAATTTTAAAAAATAATATATCTATTTAGTGACCCGCCCACTCAGACCGACCCGCTAAAAATATAATATGGACCTTTTTTTATATTTAAAAGATTACTTTCTTATTTCTTAAAAGTTGGATTAGAAATAAAAATTCATATCAACAAATTTTAATTAAAAAATTCAACTAAATAAATTCAACGACTTTATAAGTAAAACAATCATATAATCAAATGACTTTTAAGTTAAAAATCAAAGTTGAGTAACTTTCTGAAATAAAAATTTATAATTAAACAACTATATGAGATATTATCTCAACGGTTCAATTATCTTTCTATGAACATTCATTTCCGACAACTGGTACAAAAAGCTCTACATCTCCTAATGGGAAACCCCACATGGACATCACGACTAAAACACTTTTTTCAAAAGAATATTGTTTGCTAGTGTTATACCAAAAGATCTACATCAATATAACATAACATCATGGGTGGAGCTAGAAGTCTGATTACAAATTTCGTCAAATTTAACAATGTTTGCTTAAATAATATATTTGTATAGTAATTTTTTTTATAAAATATGTACAAATTTAGGTAAAGAATTCAGTTACTAACCCTTTAAAATCGTATTATAAAATTCAATGTTAAAATTCTAACTTCGCTTGTGCACAACATTACTTATCAAATTTATCTTTCTGTCTAGAAAAGTACTACTACTCTTTGACTCGTCTAGACGTCTACTATAGATCTCCTAATAAAATTAAAAACTCCAGTTTTAAAATTTTTCCTCACAATTATTACTCTTAATCTCCCATGCACCTACCGAGTCACACATATATTAAATGAGCCTCTAATAAATGTGCTCCAATTGGGGTATATTCTATCTATTAATTTATGATCTACCTATTGATAATTTGTAATCTAGTCAAAATGATGACAAAAAAAATATAGCATCTAGACTGAAGTTCTTAGTTAACAGCATAAATGAAAGAAAAAAAAAAAGCTCAAGAAGAAACATTATATCTTTGTTGCTCTGATTCGTAAAAAAAAAACATAGTAACTTTATAAAATATCTTATTTTTTGAGTAGAGTGTATACGAATAATAATGAATAAAATATATTACTAGTAATATTGAGATTAGTTACCTGAGACTATTTCCTATCTTCTGTTTGATTTGATTTATTAAGGACAATTATGTTTCAACGACCATGCTTATATATCCATGCCTTATCAATGATCAATGTATTGCTAAATGCTAATACTATAGTTTGCCATGTACTGTCCTTAATTACTTGTCCATTTTTGAATTGACACACCTATTAAGAAAGCAATTATTGACATAGTGAGTTTACCATTTTACCCCTATTAATTATGAAGTGGATGAAAAGTTCTATATTTTTCAAAATAATTAGTCATTTAATTGAGGGCATAATAGGTAAAATTATTGTCCTTTCTTGATTTGTCAAAATGGACAAGTAATTAAGAACAACTATAAAAGGAAAAGTAGACAATAATTAGAGACAGAGGACTATTTATTATATGTTCTGTAATACGGAATATGATGTATAACTAATACTTTACATCTATCAACCGACCCCTAAAGAGATTAATTATCCAGACTAGAGTTATTTTTCTGTTTACTACAGAGCTTCTAAGAACAAAAACTTAATAATTGTATGTCTGCTATACAAAATTCCCCACCTACCGCTTCCTGGAATAATTGATATGGACGCCGCCTCTAAAATTGAATAATTATACTGTTTTACATATTATATAAGGCAAGGTATAGCTCAATGAATTTTCATTCAAAAGCTAGCAATAATGGCAAGCTTGTGTAATAGTAGTAATACATCTCTCAAAACTCCTTTCACTTCTTCATCCTCTTCTTTATCTTCCACTCCTAAGCCCTCTCAACTTTTCCTCCATGGAAAACGTAACCAAATGTTCAAAGTTTCATGCAAGGTTACCAATAATAACGGTGACCAAAACGTTGAAACAAATTCTGTTGATCGAAGAAATGTTCTTCTTGGCTTAGGAGGTCTTTATGGTGTTGCTAATGCTATACCATTAGCTGCATCCGCTGCTCCTACTCCACCTCCTGATCTCTCGTCTTGTAGTATAGCCAGGATTAACGAAAATCAGGTGGTGTCGTACAGTTGTTGCGCGCCTAAGCCTGATGATATGGAGAAAGTTCCGTATTACAAGTTCCCTTCAATGACTAAGCTCCGTGTTCGTCAGCCTGCTCATGAAGCTAATGAGGAGTATATTGCCAAATACAATTTGGCGGTTAGCAAGATGAGGGATCTTGATAAGACACAACCTTTAAACCCTATTGGTTTTAAGCAACAAGCTAATATACATTGTGCTTATTGTAACGGTGCTTATAGAATTGGTGGCAAAGAGTTACAAGTTCATAATTCTTGGCTTTTCTTCCCGTTCCATAGATGGTACTTGTACTTCTACGAGAGAATCGTGGGAAAACTCATTGATGATCCAACTTTCGCTTTGCCATATTGGAATTGGGACCATCCAAAGGGTATGCGTTTTCCTGCCATGTATGATCGTGAAGGGACTTCCCTTTTCGATGTAACACGTGACCAAAGTCACCGTAATGGAGCAGTTATTGATATTGGTTTTTTCGGCAATGAAGTCGAAACAACTCAACTTCAGTTGATGAGCAATAATTTAACACTAATGTACCGTCAAATGGTAACTAATGCTCCATGTCCTCGGATGTTCTTTGGCGGGCCTTATGATCTCGGGAGTAACGTTGAACTCCCGGGAACTATAGAAAACATCCCTCACGGTCCTGTCCACATTTGGTCTGGCACAGTGAGAGGTTCAACTTTGCCCAATGGTGCAATATCAAACGGTGAGAATATGGGTCATTTTTATTCAGCCGGTTTTCTTTAGCCATCACAGCAATGTGGATCGGATGTGGAGCGAATGGAAAGCGACAGGAGGGAAAAGAACGGATATCACACATAAAGATTGGTTGAACTCCGAGTTCTTTTTCTATGATGAAAATGAAAACCCTTACCGTGTGAAAGTCAGAGACTGTTTGGACACGAAGAAGATGGGATACGATTACAAACCAATGGCCACCCCATGGCGTAACTTCAAGCCATTAACAAAGGCTTCAGCTGGGAAAAAAGTGAATACAAGTTCAATTCCTCCCGTAAGCCAGGTATTCCCATTGGCTAAACTCGACAAAGCAATTTCGTTTTCCATCAATAGGCCAACTTCGTCAAGGACTCAACAAGAGAAAAATGCACAAGAGGAGATGTTGACATTCAGTAGCATAAGATATGATAACAGAGGGTACATAAGGTTCGATGTGTTTTTGAACGTGGACAATAATGTGAATGCGAATGAGCTTGACAAGGCGGAGTTTGCGGGGAGTTATACTAGTTTGCCACATGTTCATAGAGCTGGTGAGACTAATCATATCGCGACTGTTGATTTCCAGCTGGCGATAACAGAACTGTTGGAGGATATTGGTTTGGAAGATGAAGAGACTATTGCGGTGACTCTGGTGCCAAAGAGAGGTGGTGAAGGTATCTCCATTGAAAATGCAACGATCAGTCTTGCGGATTGTTAATTAGTCTCTATTGAATCTGCTGAGATTACACTTTGATGGATGATGCTCTGTTTTTGTTTTCTTGTTCTGTTTTTTTTCATGTTGAAATCTGCTTTGATGCTTGATTTCCTTTTAGTTGTTATTCAAGAATAAATCAGTTACAATTATGTTTGAAAAGTAAAACAAGTTTGAACATACCTTCCGGTCTAATTTATTGAAAATGGTTCAAAAATACTATCCTTCCGGTCTAAAAATGTCCTACTCCTTTGTTTTTGGTTCAAAAATACCTTTTATTCCATCTTTTGGTCTAAAAGTACTCTCAACCCAAATTTAATTAAATTGAATACTTTTACTAATTAGTTAATTTTTTCATTTGTTCTAAAAATAATATTTTATTTATTCAAATTATTAATATTAGCTTATCCCAAAAATTTAAAATATTTAAGTCTAAAAAATAAAATCAAGTATTTATTATGTAAAAATAAAGAATGGAATTCTTATTATTATTATTATTATTATTATTATTATTATTAAAATAACGCAATAATATTCTTAAAATGTTAGCTTTAAATTTTTTCTTTCGATACTGATTTTCCTTCAACTTTTCCACATCTTTCTGCACTCATTACAGGTTGAAAATATTTTTGAAGTCGCTTTGAATTTTACATTTGAATTGATTTGAGATGGGAAAAAAGAGTTAAAGGTTTAATTTTTTTATTTTAGGATGAAGGATGTTTTACATTCAAAGTTGGGTTAATTACAAAAAAAAAAATGTTTTGTCGTTTCCATTGGTCACGAGGCTCCAAAGGTTCGTCTTTTTAGGTGTACAATTCCTTTTTTTAATGAAATTTTGCTTTTTGGATTGGAGATGAGAATATCATCTTGTCTAGTCTTTTTCTTTTTTTTTTTGGCTTTTATTTATTTATAGAATTTTATTGTGTTATTTTAATAATAAGAATTTAAGAATTTCATTCTTCATTTTTACAAAATAAATTTTTTATTTTATTCGTTAAACTTATATATTTTAAATATTTGGAGATGAGCTAATATTAAGAATTGAATAAATAAAAAATTGTCTTTTATAACAAATATAAGAATTAACTCATTAGTTAAAGAATTTAATTCAATTCAATTTGGTTTGAGAGTATTTTTTACCAAAAAATAAAAGGTGGAATATTTTTGAAGCGTAAAAGGATGATATTTTTGTACTAATTAGTTATTCTATAAAAAAAATTGAAAAATCACATTCATTCGAAAGAAGTTACTATAGTATAAAATGGCGATAGTGATTGCTTCCTGAGCCAAGATGATTCATAATAGTTATAATATTATCAAGTTTACAATTAAATGTTTATAATTTTTAATTTTTTAAAAATAAATACCAAGTATAAGCAAAAATTATTGATTCCCATAAACTCGTAAATAAAACTTTAGATCCACACTGATTGCTTTAAAGATTTTTTCATGTTATTTGTTTTAATGGTGTTGAACAATGATAGAGTAAAAAAAAGAACATAGGTAAAATTCTTCCTATTTTCGATAACAATTTCATAATATTAAAAAATATTTGAGTAAATATAGAATCCAAGTTGCCTCCTTATTTATAATTTGAATATTAAAAGGCAGTGGGCAAGTGTACTCCAAAAGATGTACATCAATAAAATATAATATAATATTATTATCAAAATTATCTTTCTGTTAAAAAAAAGTAGTACACTACTTATAAGTTATAAGAAAAGAAATAAAAATTTTATATCTTGTAGTCTTAAATGTACCAAAAAGGTCATTTAATCTTGTTGCCTTAAATATGTCAAGTGGAAAATTGAAGTTAAAATATTAGCAAAAATAAAAAAGAATTATTTATTTAAACAGATTAAAAAGAAAAAAACATATATTATTTTTTAAAGGAAGGGGGTAATCAATAGGATAAATGAAGAAACCAATCCCAAAAAGAAACATGTTAACTTCATAAAATGTCTTCTGACAAAAGAATATATTGCATAGAAAACATGAAATATAAGCTAATTTTCTCTTTTCTTTATCTCCCCTACATTTTTTTTAATGATTTACAACACACAATGCTTGAGAGAAATAGTGCTTTTGGAGTGGAAAAGAGTTGTTAGGTGAGTTTGGAGTCGTTAGATAAAGTGTATAAATATAGTACTGAATAAGATGTCTTAGTAATGATGGACTATTTCTATCGGCTGTTTGATTTGGTGTATTAATGATAATTGTGTTTTGAAATTACCAATGCTTACTAGTTACTATCATCGTGAATCTCGTATGAATAAAACTAAATGATACTTCCTCCATTTAATATTAATTGAATTTTTGAGGTGTTTCAAACCCTTTAAGAAAAGTAAATTAAGACATAAATTGAACATAGTTTTCCATTTTTATCCTTATTAATTATTGTCAAATTTATTGAAGTCATCAGATCGAAAATCCAAATGGATGGTAAAATTGGAAGAACACTCTAAAAGTAATCTTGAAAACTGAACAATTAAGTTAATTTAAAAAATAAAAAATACCTCAAAAATTCAATTAATATGGAATGGAGGGAGTATATATTGTTCAAAAATTTCCTCACCTACCACATCCCAAATTGTTCGATATGAGATCGATCTACCTCTAAGCATGTTTGAAATGGAGTAATATTTTATTTGGCCCCAACACATTATATAAGGCAATGTATAGCCCTATGAATCTTCATCCAAAAACTAGCAATGGCAAGTTTGTGTAATAGTAGCAGTACATCTCTCAGAACTCATTTTACTTCTTCCTCCACTTCTTTATCTTCCACTCCTAAGCCCTCTCAACTTTTCCTCCATGGAAAACGTAACAAAACATTCAAAGTTTCATGCAAGGTTACCAATAATAACGGTGACCAAAGCGTTGAAATGAATTCTGTTGATCGAAGAAATGTTCTTCTTGGCTTAGGAGGTCTTTATGGTGTTGCTAATGCTAAACCATTAGCAGCATCCGCTTCTCCAACTCCACCTCCTGATCTCTCATCTTGTAGTACAGCAAAGATTAATGCAACTACGGAGGTGCCATATAGTTGTTGCGCTCCCACGCCTAAAGATATGAACAAAGTTCCATATTACAAGTTCCCTTCTATGACTAAGCTCCGTATTCGCCCCCCTGCTCATGCTCTTGATGAGGCCTATATTGCCAAGTACAATCTGGCGATTAGTCGAATGAAAGATCTTGATAAGATACAACCTACAAACCCTATTGGTTTTAAGCAACAAGCTAATATACATTGTGCTTATTGTAACGGTGCTTATGCTATTGATGGCAAAGTGTTACAAGTTCATAACTCTTGGCTTTTCTTCCCGTTCCATAGATGGTACTTATACTTCTACGAAAGAATCTTGGGATCACTCATCAATGATCCAACTTTCGCTTTACCATATTGGAATTGGGATCATCCAAAGGGCATGCGTTTCCCTCCCATGTTCGATATTCCAGGGACTGCCCTTTATGACGAAAGGCGTGGTGAACAAATCCATAATGGAACCATTATAGATCTCGGTTCTTTTGGGGATCAAGTTCAGACAACTCAATTGCAGTTGATGACTAATAACTTAACACTAATGTACCGTCAATTGGTAACTAATTCTCCATGTCCTCTTATGTTCTTTGGTGGACCTTATACTCTCGGGAGTGACGTTGAATCACCGGGAACTGTTGAAATCATCCCTCACGGTCCTGTACACATTTGGGCTGGTACAAGACGAGGTTCCATTTTGCCTGATGGTAAAACATCAAACGGTGAGGATATGGGTCATTTCTACTCAGCTGGTTTAGACCCGGTTTTCTATTGCCACCACAGCAATGTGGATCGGATGTGGAGCGAATGGAAGGCAATTGGAGGTAAACGAACAGATATCCAAAACAAAGATTGGTTGAACTCCGAGTTCTTTTTCTATGATGAAAGTGGAAATCCCTTCAAAGTAAAAGTCAGAGACTGTTTGGACACGAAGAAGATGGGGTATACTTACGAACCAATGCCTACCCCATGGCGTAACTTCAAGCCAAAAACAAAGGCTTCAGCTGGGAAAAAAGTGAATACAAGTTCAATTCCTCCCGTAAGCCAGGTATTCCCATTGGCTAAACTCGACAAAGCAATTTCGTTTTCCATCAATAGGCCTGCTTCGTCAAGGACTCAACAAGAGAAAAATGCACAAGAGGAGGTGCTAACGTTCAATGAAATAAAGTATGATAACAGAGATTACATAAGGTTCGATGTGTTCCTGAACGTGGATAACAATGTGAATGCGAATGAGCTTGATAAGGCAGAGTTCGCGGGGAGTTATACTAGCTTACCACATGTACACAGAGTTGGGGATACTAATCATGTTGCAACTGCTACTCTCCAGCTGGCGATAACAGAACTGTTGGAGGACATTGGTTTGGAAGATGACGAGACTATTGCGGTGACTCTGGTACCAAAGAAAGGTGATATTTCCATTGGAGGTGTGGAGATCAAGCTTGCGGATTGTTAATTAGTGTGTATTCAATCTGCTGAGATTACAGTTGAATGATATGATCTGTTACGATTCTGTTTTTGTTTATTGGTTTGTCTGTTTGTTTGCTTTTAATTTTCATGTTGAAATCAGTTTGAGACGAATGAATCCAATTTC
>JAJOOH010008647.1:0-13699 GCA_029582605.1 Solanum gracilifrons | reverse complement strand
CTTCACTTATCTTAAATTGACATAATTCCTAAATAATATATGTTAAGACTATATATATGTGTAATACTTGTTTAAAAAGTACTATTTTTCAACAATCTCGTACTTATTTAAGTTCTTTCCACTTAATTACATACGTTTCAAAATTAAATTATGAGATAATGAAGACCAATAATATGAATGGTATTGTGGCAAAAAGTATAGCTAGAGTCTTCTCCAACTAAGTAAGATCTTAGGTAACGAGTTCGAGCCACATAAATTTAAAAAAAAATAAAAAGAAAAGTTAATAGAAAACACATGTTACTTGTATGCGATAGAATTTGGATTAGTTGACTCAATAAATAATTTCAAATATCAAATGATTATTAGAAAGAAAAAAAAAAGATATTGTGTGACTGCGAAACTCACATCCCAAAAGCTAGCTCAAAGGAAGGAGGATTGCCCAAGCCTTATAAGGAGTCCACCCATTTTATTAACCATCGATGTGGGACTTTTGTCATATTCTTTAACACCCACCTCACGTCCAATGCTTAGCATATGGTGCGTGGGCAATTTCGATTTTAGGGGCCCCAACATTGGGTGAGACGGGCCCTACTCTGATACCATATTAAATTAGGTCTTAGGCCTAATTCACACCCCAAAAGCTAGCTCAAAGGGAGGATGCTTGCCCAAGCCTTATAAGCAATCCACTCATCTCATTAACCACCGATGTGGGACTTTTGTCATTCTTTAACAGTAATTAGAGACATGAGAAGGATATTATATATTAGCATGGTTTAAAAAAAGGTAATTCGTCTAATTTATGAATTATTGTATAGAAGCAAATTTACTCGGTGCACGTCTGAAGATTAGTGACTGTGGATTTCTCTAAAATTTCCAGAAAAAAAATAGCATAGTCCAATATACGAAATATATGTGTTTATACAGAGTTCATGAAAGGATTCCACTTCAAAAGAGTATAATATAGGTAGTTACTCTTAACACATAGTACATCACTAGTTAATTTTGTAGTTTGAATTCATCACTCATGAATATACAAAATAATTTTACCGTTACTTTAAAACTCGGTCGATGGTACAAAACTACAAATTTGTGTTGGAAACTCCCAGAAAGATTGCATAGCTGGAAAACAATAGTTGAGGCTAAGCTAGTGATTATAGTGTGGCTCAAAATATATATAGTGCAAGTTGATCATAGGCCATAATAGTTTTATGGAATTAATTGATCTCTTTACAACTGGATCCTCTTGTTTTTTGTTACCACTTTCTTGGAGTAATTTAACACTTTGATTTATTACTTCAAAAAACAATGACATAGAAATTTGTTATTTAAATCTGTAATTCTGTGTCATACACTATATATATGATGATGCTTGTGTTTTTCTATGGACATCTCATACTTAGCTGGCTAAAATTATGGTTTTTATTCCTATGTTTCTACACTAGCCACTATTTTCATCGATAATTCCAAAATAGTGTACAAAGGGTCGTTACAATATTGTTTATTTGAACATTGAAATAAGTTCTTTAAGGCCTTGTTGGAGGGGCGGAGATAGATAGATTTGAGTGGGTTCATTCGAAATTTTCTTTAATTGATGAAAAATTATATTATTTGTATATGGTTAAAGTTATCTTTTATGTATTATATAGTAGTTAGTAGATGTTTGTTCATATTTGAGTCCCTTTAATGAAAATTTCGACTCCTCGTAAATCATTAACAAATGTCTTGAAAAAAGCAATTATATTTGTTGCTCCGTCCACTTTTACTTGTTCACTATACTAGAAATACATGCCAATGTTTTACTTATTCAGTTTGAAGAATCAAGAGATAATTTATCACTTAGTTTCTACTTTCTAATTTACACTTATTATCAACTATAGTCATTTTCAAAACATTAAATTATATTCAAAGATTAATATAGTAATAAAGTTGTCATTTTATTTATTGTTCTTAAAAAAATATGTCAAAGTTAATACTGAACAAGTAAAAAGTAGTCAGTTTGCAAGATGTTAGATTCAACTTTCTGACCACACAGTGGTTAATTATGAACACGTAAGTATTAGTACGTCCCAAAGTTAACAAGTAAATAGTGGCCCTTACATTGGTTTGATAATTGATAAGCTTTGTTCAATTATATGAATAGAAGTGCACAACATATTCAAATTGTCTCTTTAATTTATTCGTCTTACTTTTCTTTTTAGTCTGTTTCAAGAAAAAAAAATCTCTTTGCGTTTTTACAAACTTTTAAATTCTAAACTTTTCACATGACATATTTTCTAAAATCCTTTTCATTTCCTATGAGTCTATGACCAAGGAGAAGTCTAGAATAGTTAAGGAAACAAATGGGGACTAGATTGGGTTTGTCCATTTGAAGTGGATTTAGTACACAAGGTTATATTATAGCTTAACCAACTTCACTTAACCAATGCTTGCAGCGATATAGTGCTTGACAGAACAAGTGATCTCTGAAGTGTTTTTTTAATTTATTCGAAACATCCAGGAAAACCTGCAGCCGCTACCTTTCTAATGTGCACTAGGAAGTATCTCGAAGTTACTAACTCAATCTCATATCCCCACTGGACACATGAAAATAGTGAAGTGCTCGAAGAAATTCCAACGAAAATGTTGAAATCGGAGAGGGGAGGGAGATCTGTCATTTACTTCGTGAAGAACCTGACCAGCTTTCATTTATTTTTGAAGAATACAGTTTCTTACAAAGGAAAGAAGAAAAAGAAAACGAAGAAGTAGAAGTTACAGAGACATCTCTGGTTGAAGACTCCCTGCCAGATCTAATCCATTGCAAGCACCGTCTATCATAAATAGTCTGAAACACTAACCTGCAAAACAAAAGCAAATATATAAACTAAGGTAACCAGAAATGATCTCAATGCAGGTGAAAGAACTTCTACTTTAGTCCAACTAATACGTCAAGTAAAGAAATGTACACTGTTATGTTAACACATGAACAGGTCCACTACTGGTGGGGAAATACCAGTTGATGAATCATATGAGCTTATACAACACTAGGATGGAGGATACAGTCCAAAACGAGATTTTAATGGAATTATCATCTTTTGTGGTCATCTCATTGAACAACCCTCACATACTATTCCAATTGTGATTTACCATTGTTGTGCAGTGAAATGATCTATCAAGAGCACCTCTGAATTCCATACAAGTAAATGCAAGGACTGCATACATGCAATATCGCATTGGTAAGAGTAAATTCTCAAATGAGTTCCCAATCTTCAGACTTACCAAAAACAAAAAAGGATTACACAAGCTCTAGGACAAGGGCTGAGGCACCTCCTCCTCCATTGCAAACACCAGCAGCTCCATATTTGCCATTTTTCTGTCTCAACACCTGCAAACATTGCATTGGGAAAATAGATATGAAACAAACATCAAAGGACGATAGATTTTCAATATTCATGAACACAAGACAAGATAATATTAGGACATTAGAAGTTACAATCGTTGAATTTAAAACCCCAAATGTTGCACGTACCCCGAGAAGTGTAACCAATATACGAGCTCCACTGCATCCAAGAGGATGCCCCAAAGATACAGCCCCACCGTGTACATTAACTTTTTCCTGAGTGAACAAGCAAAAGGTTACTTCATCAGTTCATTGTCAGGATCATTCTGTGCTTGTTCCACACTATAAAAGTACCGCAAACCAAGTAAGCTACGACTTAATGTGATCTTGTCCTTGTTCCATTTTCATATAAAAGCATATAATCCAAAATAGTTTTCTTTAGTTAATATATCCCGACTGAGAGTGTCAAAGTTAAAGAGATTAACAAATTTTGTATCTCAAGATTAATAAGCATATAGGATAGATAGAGCACTCACTGGATTAAGACCAAGCAGCTTTTGATTTGCAAGAGATACCACCTGCAAGCAAGGTCTGTTAAGGAGGGTGCTCACACATATGAAACAGGCTAGTTCAAAAGAAGTAGGTAAGAGCGCATACAGCAAAGGCTTCATTTATTTCATAGTAATCAATTTGAGAAGCCTCTAAGCTAGCACTTTTGATAGCTTTGGGAATTGCTAGAGCAGGTGCAGTTGTGAATAATTCAGGTTCCTGCAAGATTAAATTTAGATGAGAACATCAAAAGCGTAAGTTTAACCACCAGATAAGGAAAGTAAAAAGGTAATAACCATTAGTACTCCAAAATCTTACATAAGGAGTGCCTAAACTCTATTCTCAAATTCATAGATATAAAGTACCTGAGCAGCATCTGCGTAGCCTGAGATCTTTCCAATAACATTTAATCCTAGTTTTATAGCCTTCTCTCCACTTACTAAGACCAATGCAGCAGCACCATCACTGAAAATGAAAGATTTCTCTTGTCAATAAATTTTATTGGAAAAGAAAAACGAAGAATCTCTTGAAGTTATCATATTCTGATTTCCTGTTTCAAATTTTCAATAGGGAACAATACGGAGCAACTTCAACAGCCAGTTCTTATCATGTTTCACTAAACTATTCACATTTCAGGTGAAAGATGTTCTTAAACAGCATAGTCGATGACCTAACTAACTTAGAACCCACTATAGACGCAAAGTGTAAAAAAATACTTTTTACAAATGAACCAGAAATGTTAAGATATAATTGTAACTGTATTCAACAAATCTTTTTCAGCTATTGTTTGGGATGCAGTACTTCCAGAGAGAGAAAGTTAGTGAAAGTAAATTTCAGAGTAGTTGACCAAGATTGTAGAAGTAGGAAATGCATTTATTGGTTAGGTTAACAAAAAGTTCTTGTTAAACATGTGAAAACAAGAAATACAGAACATGGTAGAAAATTAAGTCCACGAACCTTATGCTAGAAGCGTTACCAGCAGTAACAGTACCATCTTTATCCTTAAAACTTGGTCGGAGTTTTCTCAATTTTGCACCATCAAACTGGCAAGAAGAACACAGAAATTATGAGTGATGAAGGCAGGAGACTGTAGGCAGTATAAATGCACGTGCCTATATCATAACATCTTTTAAGTATCAAAGAAGTAAATTCATATATCTAATCCTTTTAGCACTTGGAAGGCACAAATATGAAAAATAACTAGTCAGAATATTCTCTTCATCCCCTTCAATAAGAAACTACAGTGATTAGAAGTTGCATTTAGCTTCATTTTCTAGCTATTCTGCTTTACTTCCCATATGGGAAGTAGGTATGAGAGTGGCAAAATTAAGTCTCCAAGAGTGCTTCAAGAGAAGAAGTAGAGGAGGCCATACATGTATGGTAATAATTTTGCTTTGACTAAAAAAAATGTCATATTAATGTACTCACCTTTCCTAGACCATCATCCTTATCAACAATAATGGATGGCTTTCCTCTTCCTCCAGGCACCTCAACCTGAACATTGCCAGAATTCATTAGAACCGTAAAATAAACGAACTGCAAAGAACTTGCTTTATTTGAGTATGAAAAAATATCTAGAGACCAAGTGCTAATAACTTTTACCGGTACAATCTCCCATGCGAAAGCACCAGCTTCCTGAGCAGCAATTCCACGTTCAAAACTTTGAACTGCATAATCATCCTGCATATATAAGAGAGACATAAGTGCTTGACTCCTTCAGGCTTCATAAAATAGAAGACTTCAGCAAATCTACATAGCGGATAGCTGAAAACTAAGAGAAAACAGAATGATGATTCACTTTGGTTTCCAGATGTGCGTGTGGCAAACAAGTGGAACAGGGAATAGAAAATCAAAATGGTTCAACTTTGCATAGAAATAATGACACAGCCTTGGGAAAGAGCGCACCACATGTGTCCCAATCGTTATTGTTTCTCATAGAAGCTTCAACAAATGGTGGTATCATTTACTAGACATCAAAAGAACCAAAAACAAAGATAAGGAGGAATTGGTATGTAAGTATAAATTAGATAAACCAAGAGTAGAAAAAGCTTTAGTATGTGGAATTAAAGTCAGAGCCAAACTTGCAGCACGATGCAAATTAAAGAAAAACAAATATGTATATAAAGACAAACCTGCTCCTCTCTTGTAATTTTATGATTTGCAGCACATGTTTCTGCACAAACTCCCATACCACAATCCTTATAAACATCAGTCAAACCATCTTTAAGCATTCCATCAACTAGACTATCATGTCCAAGACGAGATCCCTTCCTGTGATTATGGCATTGATCAATGAAGGGTAGTGATAAAACAGAACTGAAGAACAATATTAACTAATCAGAACTTTTGTAGTGGAAAAAAATAAAAGTGACCAGGGCAACAAGTCTACCGTACTCCGAACAATACATTAACCGTATAAAACTCAGTGGGGAGAGATCTAAAAAATTATGTCTGACGGGGAACAGATCATAAAACTCAATGGAGCGAGATCTAAAAATGTATGGCTGATGAGGAACAGATCATAAACGGGTTTAGGTGGAAGCATGAATAATAAAAAGTGATGACAGCTGGTTAACAGGAATATGAGCTGGCTTTGTAATTGTTGATTAAGAATGTTAAGAACTTAAGATTTCGGAACAGCACATGTACACTGTCGAAGCACAAAAAGAAAGGTTCGAAGTTGTAGACATATTATAAAATGTGCCTTGGGAAAGTTGCAAGAAAACAGCACCACTCTTCCTAAAGTGTGTGACTCGAAAACATATCATTTTGTATCACTATCCTTCTTTGCTAAGGGAGACTGAGGGGCTTCTTAAAAGAAATTGTATTATCACAGTGGTTCAACTTTTGAAGAACGCAAACCTTGCTTCTGCAATATATTTGGGAACATTGGACATGCTTTCCATTCCACCAGCCACAACCACCTCATTGATGCCCAACTGGATACTTTGAGCTGCAAGCATAGTTGCTGAAAAGCCACATAAAATTATATATTGTCAAAAAACAAATGCCTCTTTCACTCTCATAACAGTTATTAAAGGGGACAGATGTCTCCAGGAAATAAATACAACAGGAAGGTGCATACCTTTCAAGCCAGATGCACAAACTTTGTTCACAGTCGTGCAAACCACCGTATTGGGTAGTCCTGCACCCAATGCGGCTTGCCTAGCAGGAGCCTGTCCCAGGTTTGCACTGAGGACATTTCCAAAGAAGACTTCTTCTACTAGTGATGGATCAACATTTGCTTTCTTAAGAGCACCTAAAATTCAACCAACAGACAGATTAATTGAAACTCAATGAAATTATTAATGCCAGTCAATTGGGTTTTCTATGATGAAATAACTATGCAGCAATAGCTAGAGTCCTACCCTCAATGGCTATTGATCCAAGTTTTGTAGCTGGCAACGAGGAAAGAGAACCAAGGAAGCTCCCCATTGGAGTACGGGCAACACCAACAATGCAAACATCTGTTTACATTAAAGCACAAATAATGAGCAATTATCCAACACCAACAATGAAAACATCTGTTCACATTAAAGCACAAATAATGAGCAATTATCAGAAAGCACAGTTTGGAAAACCTTTTTCACGACATAGCAAACCAAAATCTAGAAAAAACAACATACAACTATACACCAATTTATCTGATAAAAGAACATCAAAAGAAAGGATAAGAGACGCCGAACTCAATGAAATACTGTTTTTGACAATGAGACAATATCAATCAATCGTCTGAGCCTCAGTAGGCTGTCTGAGTCTTTTGTAGTGGGAATAACAGCAGAAAATTTATGGTTTTGAAAAGTAGAAAAATGTGCTACCAATTTTGGACTCTCCCTTTTACATAAAATAACAGTAAGAAGAGCATTCCACTCTTAAGGTTTCAACTAGAGATTATGTTTTAAGTAACTGAAACTACAAGTTAACCTTGCAATGTGCATTTGAAGCTTTTCCATTTCGTGAACAAATATCCAACTGACCATACAAAATCAAGACTTTCCAAATGAAATCCACATATATGAGCGAAAACCAAAGTCAGATTCAACAGTGTCTCATGGTAAGACTGACTTATAGAAATGCTCACACTTTCAGTTCGTTAGGAATGTTGAAAATACGAGACAAATAAAAGAGATTATTTTTCCTCTTTATCTAAAAAAGACAATATCCTCCAAATAGAAAGCAGCTGCTTATTTCCTTATGTCTATCTACAGAAAACTACTTTTTAATGATTCTTTTTTATAATTGAAAATTTTAATGAAAAAATCAAACACAAAAATGGACAAAACACTAAGTTCTTGCTTAAGCATAAAAAGGTTGTTCTTTCCATGAGAATTGCCATGGGACCAAAGAACACCCCTGCTACAAATAAATGGTCACCATGAAAATCAAATTTGCATAGATCATAGTGCTGGCTCATACAGGAAGCATCAACAAATCAACTGGCTATCTTTACATCAAATAAAGATTCTAGGCTAGGTGCTAAGAGAGCATCAGTTGTTACCTCTAGGCTTGATGGTATCTGCTGCTGCTGGAGCCATTGTGAATATGTATGAAAATGGATGTCTGTTTCATTCAAAACTAATCAGGGGTCTCTTTCTATCAACCAAAGAAATCACAATACCACCAATAGAAAAAAATTGTATGACCCAAATATCACCTAAATTTCATAGTATATATCAAATCATAGCAAAGCAAAAAGCATGAGCAATGAAAAACTTAGCCTCAAGCCCTCAACTACAACACATCTACTATACTATCTTTCCCAAAGATATTTTCATAGATTAATTAGCACCATCAAGTCATTTCAATGAGAAAGAAAACTAGATAAACACTAAAAGCCAAAAAATGTGAAATTTGTCTTAAAATAATTTTTTTTTTCTAATTCCTTGATACAAGTTCCACGAGTAACATTCCACCTTGATTGGGTCCTCCCCTCCCTCAACACAACTCATCCTCATCCTCATCCCCACCACCCCACACCTCTACCCCTAACCCACCTCACACAGTGTTTGTCTAAGTTAGACGCAAATAATTTTTAAGAAAAATATTTTTTTACACAAAAACTACTAAGAAACCCAGCTATTTTCCTGAAAAACATTTTTCGTGGAAAATATTTTTCATGTAAAACAATTTCCTTCGCACCGAACAGGCGTAAATGAAACTTGAGAAATAGCGTTCATCAAACAAATGACTATTGGAAATGAATATTGAAACAGAAACAGTGACAATATGCGATCTAGAAAATGCTCAAATGATTCACTAAATACTGTAAATCCATAAACCAATATACGCCTCACCTGATTCGCTCGCAGATCTAAACTAGAAAAAAAATCAAATTTCTAGCATGAACTTGCATGGAATTTAGAAAGTAAAATCCAACACACAAAAAAAATGAGATGGAAACAGAGAAATGCTGTTTGGTAGAGTGATTATCAATTGAAATACCTCAGAAGTTGAAGGAGATTTCGATGGAGCAGAGCACAAAGAAACTGAGTGAAAGCTGAATGTGCATTTTACAGGGAAGAAGAGGACTATTTATAGATAACCCGGTGACCGGCCGGTCTGTTCTGTTCCTAGACCGGCTTTATTGACTCACATCATCCATTTCATTTTTGGTTTAAAAATATGTAGTTTTTATACTCCCTCCTCCGTTTCACAAAAATGATCTGGTTTGACTTGGCACAGAATTTAAGTAAATAAAGAAGACTTTTGAATCTTGTAATCCTAAATTAAAGTCATGTCAAATATACAAAATTGCCCTTAATCTTGTGGTTTTAAACATGCCACGTGGAAAGCAAAAAGTAAAATGTTACAAAAAAAGGAAAGAGGTCATTCTTTTTTAAATTGACTAAAAAAGTAAAATGTTACAAAAAAAGGAAGGAGGTCATTCTTTGTGAAACGGAGAGAGTATTTTATAATAACTATTACTAATTAGTTTTAAAATTATTTTTATTAGAGAAAAAAACTCAAATATGTCATTAAATTTTGAGAAAAGATTTATTTATGCTTCCCTTATAAGTTTAGCTCATCTATATCATTTTCGTATAGTTCTAATTTTGTAAATTTATTTTTTGCATGTAGTTAATTATAGTTCAGTCATGTTATTTATTAAAATATTTTTAAAATAAAAATCATTATCAAAATTTAAAAAAATACTCATATATGTTATTTATTAGAAAAACTTAATTTATATAGGTTATTTTAGTTAACAAATAATGACATAGACGCGAAAGTGATGGAGAATTGGTAGGTGGGGTGTTTTTAGTGATAGGAGGCTGCAGAGGCGGACACATGTGAAATAAATATTAAAGGTGAGTTGTCAGTTATAAAATTTATTTCTTCCCACATTATATATTTATTTATTTTTAAAAAATTATTTTGTTTCCCAGAAAAAAACAAAATATTTTGCAATAATATTTTTCTCTCTACCAAACAAATTGTTGTTTAATTTTTTTTATGACGAAATAGAAGGTTTCTTTTCTTTTTTTTCATTTTACATTTTTCCTAAATTTTATTTTTGAGGGAATCTGAGAGAAATATTTTCCAAGTTCTGTTTGTAATTTAAGTGCATAGTACAGAGTTAATGTTACAGTTGCACGTGAACTTTGAAAGGTACCCTGCCATGATTGACTCAAAAAAATAAAAAAATTATACCCAAAACAAAATACTTTCACAAAGACAAAGAAGGGGATTTTTCTTTTGGGAATTTCCTTTTCGTTTCATATTAGTTGATCATTATAGTAAGTAAATTTAATTTTACATTGAAAAGTTCTATAGATACTGTCTCTGAATATGAAATTGTTTTTCTTAGAAAGTATTTTATCCTTAATATAGAACTTTTCAATGTAAATTCAGAATTAATCAAATCATAATGTGAATATCGAATATCGAAAGAAAAATAAACTTAAGTAGACTCACATCGATATGAATTTTAGTGGGATGATTGGGATTTTTCCCTTATTAATTAAAGATTTAAAATCTGAAAAAAAATCCTCTTAAAATCAAAAAATATATTTTATAATATATAAATTTCACACAGAAAACATCGAATATGTAAGTGATGTACCAGCCACTCTAGGAAGATGTCTGCTAAAATACTCATTTAATATAATTATATTAAGGTGTTGGAATTTGAAAATAATGTAAATAAACTATAGTTTTGATAATGTTTTATATTATTTAATTCACATGTCAAATATTGTTATGTGCCACTGCCAAACCCACAACAGCCAGTTAGAGGTGCCCTTGTTGACTTTAATCAGTCTAAATGGGCTGCTATAATGCTATTATAACATAGCATTTAATTTTGAACTAAAGAAAACATATTATTTGATCTATTTGATTTTTTTTTTGGTGTTTTAAGTGCTCAAATAAACTTATGTTTTTTCCCTATTGTTTTGTATTTAAATGTGCTGAGTTATACACTTGTGAATAGATTGATATGTGGATGAGGTGAAATATTTCATAATTAAGTTTGGAATAAAATATATATTGTGATTGGTTGACGGTATAAATTTATTCCATGATATATTCCATATTCTTACTTTCTCTGTCTTTTTTTAGTTGTCATATTGCGCTTTTCGAAAGTCAATTTGACTAATTTTCAAATATATTAGATTATATTAATTCAATATTTTAAACTAAATTTAGATATTTAAAAACTATTCGAAAAGTACTATAAATTACATTTTTTGTATATCAATATGATGAAAAAATATATCATAAAATATTAGTTAAAATTCTTATCGTTTTACTCTAAAAGGAAAGGATGAAGAGAGTATCTCATTTAACTTGAAATTCTTTTATCCCTTCTTCAAAATAAGATATTTCATCCCATCATATATATATATATACTTTTCTAGGGTCATCTCAGTGCATATGAATAAAATAAATTTCTTTGACTTATACAAGCACAAAGAAATTAATAAAGTGTAAATAACATCACAACTTATTATAATGGTGCGGTTATATTAACACAAAGTAGTACTCAGTGGCGGACCCAGAAATTTTATCAAGTGGGTTCAAAGTATAAAAAAAATAAAATGAAGCAGTATTAATGTTGCAAGTGGGTTCAATATAGTGTGTTTTGTGTCAAAAAACAGATGAATATATATGTATATACAATGTATTTTTTCGACGAAGTGGGTTCATATCAACAAGGTAGGTCCGCCCCTGGTAGTACTACTACTTAAGTGGAGAAAAATCAAAAATGTCAAATCTCATTAGTCATAAGTCAAACAAATGGAAGGATACTTTGAAACAAATAAAAAATAAGTAGTGATAACTGATAATAATTTTAAAAAAAAGGTTCATTTTAAGAGGCTAATGTTAGTGTTATTGTGCATTTTAATAATAGAAATAAAAATATTAAGTGCATGATAATAAATAGGCATAAAGTGAAGAATGATATTATTATTTTTTATAATTTTTACAATTATAATGATATGTTCTTATCATTATCTCCCACTAATTTTCAGATGACCATTTGCATTTTTGATATTATTTGTAGAAGAAAGTTGAGATGTATTATATTTTGAGGTTAGTGTTTTGAAGAGAGAGTTGAAACAAAGAAAAATATTTCAAGTCTTTAGCTTATTCACTATATAAAAGAGATCAAGTTTATGTTGAAGGAAGGATATTTCAAGTCTCTAGCTTATTCACTATAGAAAAGAAATCAAGTTTATGTTGAAGGAAGGTATTATTATGGTGAAGCTTTGGATACATCAACTAATCCAAAGTTTCTTAAATTATATGACGTTATTGGATTGTTGTATCCTGGAGGATACAAATCAAAAGTAGTACTGCTAGATCAATTTAGATTATATTGCAGTGGACTTGAATCTCTTTAAAAAAGAAAAAAGTGTGCAGAAGATATTAAATGCTATAGCTACTATTTTGGAAAAGTGTGATTTGTAGCCATAGTTTCTCCAAATCTTGCTATTAGTTTAATTTGTATAATTCACCTAAAATTGTATAATTCGTCTGATAGTATAGATCAAAATTTTGTATAATTCGGTTTCTGATTGTATAAATTCAAAATTTGTATATACTTGTCCTAGCTATTTGTATATGATTTATGAAAAATTCACAATAAATTATCATGTTTGTATATTCACAAGCGAAATATATAAATAGAGTTCTAAGAAAGCCTAAATGTATAAATATAGAATTTGTGTATACTTACCCTAGTTGTATATTTGCAAGCGAAATATACAAACATGCAGAAATATACATACGCAACCTCCATAGCAAACGAAATTATAGCTATAGAACACAATTATAGAAACTATAGCTATAGAGCCTTATTATGTTAGCTATTTCTGAAATTTTCTCGCTGAAGTAAATAAAAAAAATATCAACCCAAGAAAAAAGTTTTTAAAAAAAAAGTGACCGTAGATATTCAACAAAGGGTTATCCAGGAAGTTTAAACTCGAACAAAATAGTTATATTGCACTCTACTGACAATGGATAAAGGAAAATATAATCACTATAAGCTTTTTAAGGTTCAAGTTTAAACTTTCAATCAGATTAATGCTTACCAGCAGGACATCGAGCATGTTGATAATCCTAATGTGTGACTATCCTACTACTTAACAAAAGTGAATTGATTAATCAAACTAAAAAATAATAATTCAAAAGAAGCAATATTTAATTTTATTCTCCAATCTAATAATAAATGTAGAATTTATTAAGAGGCAATAACATAAGTGACGATCATCATTTGTAATTGAAAGAATAACAAATATTACTCATGAACCGAAAAGTATGTTGAGAGATAATGGTTTCATAAATTTCTCCTTCGACAATATTGTCTTCAATCTTTCTTGAAATTTGAAG
>JAJOOH010008646.1:0-18693 GCA_029582605.1 Solanum gracilifrons | reverse complement strand
CATAATAGCTCATATGTGTTCATAAGTGAGTAACAATCCTTTCACTTTAGAAACACTTAGCAAGTGAGTAAACCTTTCACTTTACATTACACTATAATCATGAGAACTACCTTTCAATCATATAGCAATCATACCATAACATACATACATACTTCATAGCTAATTCAAGTGTAGAGGGTTAAGGATGAGGAAACTAGGTCATCAACACCACAACAACACATTAGGTATAACATCATTACAATCTAAGTAATTCACCTTTCATACTTGAGTTCAAAGAAGAACCAACCTTCATACCTACTTTCCCTTCTTAGGACATCCATACTTCAATTTTCAATTAAATCATAACCAATACATAATACAAGGTAATTCATGAACTAATAACATAATCAACATCAACATAAGAAATTGACATAGTCCCTTCATAGCCTTCAAGGCTTCATTCAAAGACTCAACCCTAATTTCATAGAAATTATACATAACTTAGGGTAGAATCATCATACAAGCATGAATAACATAACATCACATTCAATTCATAGCCTTCAATCAATATACAACACAAACTAGGGTTAAAATTAGGAAAAGAAAGGGAAACATGGGTCTCATGGGGAATTCTTCAAGAAACCACCAATACAACATAAATTCATCCATAATTATTCATATAACATCAATCAAAGTCAGTTTATAACATCAATTTCACTTTAGAAAGAAGACCCACATTTTTGGATCGAAACCTAGAAATTGGAGATTTTGAAATTCATCTTGAAGGGGCCTCTTGGGGAAAGAAATCCCAAGAGTGATAAGCAACCATACCTTATTGACGAATAAATCACGAAAATCTGAGTTAAAACCTTGGAGAGTTGGTCTTCTTCTTGAACCTCCAATCTTCTTCATTGGAGTTCTTGAGAAGAGAGAGAGTAGAGAGAAGGAGGAACTTTAGGTTTAGATCTTTGGGATTTTGTGTTTGAGTGATAAAAGTGAGGTAAATTAACTTAAAAATCATTATATACACGTCCCCTAAAGTACCGTAAATACCCCTCACTTAGTTTAACTCTTTAATGAAGTAAAATTTGATTTCTAAATTTCAGCATTTTCGTCGCGGAACAAGTCCGTGACGGGGAGCTGTTCCCTGAAGATATTTGGAATTAAATTCCGAGACAGTAGAGTCCGCGACACGATCGTGTCGCGAACAAACTTTTTGCTTGGTTGGGGTCCTCCTCGGGGGCCCTTAGGGTGGCCCCGGGGAGTCGTATTCGAAACTTTTGACCCTATAAACATATATTTACCTAATTTAACCCTTTTTACAAGATTATACCATCATACGACACTCCCAAACCTGCCCAAAACCTAAGGACACACTAGAACACATTCTTCTCTAGTTTTTGGACGTCGTGGTCGTTTCTTGGCGTTTAGACTTTTACTCTTCCAAACCAAGTCAATTGAATTACTTTAGGTTTAGAAACATCATTTTAACTATTTTTAAGTCATTATTCATAAGCTGAGTCTCTAACTTAAGTCATAGAATTTTTGGGGTGTTACAAAGATGGTTGGCAAGGTCTTCCTCACTTTTTGAGTAGACCAAAATATCATCAATAAAGACTATAACAAATGAATCGATAAAAGGCTTAAACACCCCATTCATCAAACTCATGAACTCTACAGATGCATTAGTCAAACCAAAGGACATAACTAGGAATTCATAGTGCCCATAGCAAGTCCTAAACGCCGTCTTGGGCACATCCACAGGCCGAATTTTTAATTGATGGTAACCAGATATTAGATCAATCTTAGATAAAATTGATGCACCTTGCAGATGGTCAAAAATATCATCTATTCGAGGCAAAGGATACTTGTTTTGAATAGTGACCCTATTCAATTGCCGGTAATCTATACGCATTCTCATACTACCATCATTTTGCTTAACAAACAAAACTGGGGCATCCTATGGGGAAGCACTAGGTTGAATAAATCCCTTGTCAAGAAGCTCTTAGATTTGAGCCTTAAGCTCTCTTAATTCCGCCGGAGCCATACGAAATGGAGGAATAGAAATGAGGCGCGTACCAGGCTCTAAATCAATGCAGAAATCTATATCTCTATCCGGAGGCATACCAGGCAAGTCACTAGGAAACACTTTTCTAAATTATGACACCACAGGAATAGACCCCAATGGATGGAGCCTCAATCTCAATATCCCTAATATGAGCCAAATAAGCCAAACAACCCTGCCCTATGTATTTCTTAACCTGAACGGAGGATATGATCTTAATTCGCTTAGGCTTGTACACCCATTCCCACTCTAAGTTTTCCCTTCCCAAAATTTCTAGAGTTACGAAATTAGTATTACAATTAAGCAAAGTTTAATAGGGGGACAACCAAGTCATGCGTAAGATTATATCAAGGTCAGTCATATCCAAAATCACCAAATCAGCCCACGTCTGAAAAACCATAAACAAAATAGGACAAGCACGATAAACATGGGTAACTATGACTGACTCTACAACTGGGGTAGAAACATGGATAGAGGCATCAAGTATATCACAAATCATATCAAACTCTAAGGCAAATCGCATAGATACATAATGATGTACCATAAATTTACGGTACTATTGATACGTTTCACTTAGGATTTGTGAATGTCTAAGGCATTTTTGTGTTAGTTTTATGTGTTTTTTATTGTAATTTCAGGAAATAAACTCGAGCGTGAAAAGATGAAGATATAGCTGAGGCAAGTGCTGAAAAGAGTCACCTACGGAGGCACCTACGGACTGTAGGATGAGTGATGCCCCATAGATAAGGGTAGTGGGACGACCAGGCATAGCAAGATTGAAGCTCATGGAAATCTGACCATGTGTGGAACCACGGTGCGGACTGACGGACCGTCGAATGACTTACGGTCCGTCTTGCAGCTCTGTAGAAGTGATCAGAGGAGTGGTTCTAGTACCTGAGTTGAAATAATCTAAATATAGAGCGACAGAGGTGCCTGATGGTCCGTTGTCTCACTGACGGACCGTGCTGCTGGTTTATGGAAGCTGACTGAGAGAGGTAGATTTATGAAGATTTTAAATCGGCTAAGTATGGAGCCACGGAAGAAACCTACGGACCGTAGGTCAGCCTCGTGGAATGGAGACACGTCCTGCAGTTTTATTTCCTTATTTTGTTTCCCTTTTATTTTAGGATTTGTTTTCTATAAATAGGGTATGTAAACCTCATTTTTGGGGTTAGATTTTATTACTTTTATTCTAGTTCTTGACTTGGGATATTAACTTGCAACTTTAGCAATTTTGAATTTCCTAAGTTCGTTTTGAAGATTTTAGTGTTGCAATTCAAGTTGAATTTATGGGTTTATTATTCTTCTTACGTAAGTTCACAATTCTTTCATCCTAAACAATGAATTGTGTTCATATTATTATGGCTAACTGAACTCCACAACTAGGGTTGTGGGAACCATGAGCGATTAACAAAGTATAAATAATAAATAAGCAATTCTTGAATAGTGTTTTGCATGCATTGATAATTTTTACGTTTAAAAGTTTTTTTAACGGTGCGCAATATTAGAACTCGCCTTGTTGCTACTTACTGGACCAAGGAGGTAATCAACAAGAAAAGAATTATCAACATTGATTTAGTGTGATACTATCTAATAGTCTAGTGTCGATTAATGCGAAGTAATAACTAAGCCAAACATCGATGTGATGTCTAATATGAGGTATAGGTAAGGGTTAGTAAATTATACACACGTAGCCGGACCAAGGTGCAGGGTGAAATTCTCTAGATGCCGGACCAAGCATTTAGAGATACCTAGCTTATCACTTTGCATGTAGTACACTATGAAAGGATTGCTATTACTAGGATTACTGCGTTATAAGCTTGCGGGAACACGTATACCCTAGTTAATTCTCTCATCTTGATAACAACCAAAATTGACTTTTGTTTACGGATTACTTACTAAATTCTTATAATTTGTTTCACAAATCCCCCCATTTAATTACTTGTTTCTGGAAGTAAGTTGACTAAATGAATCTATAATTGTTGGTTAAAGTTAAGTCTAAACCATTTTCCTCGTGGGATCGACCCCAATCTACAAGTTGGGTTCTTTACTTGATAACGATTGCTTATGCTTCTTTAGGGAGGTGTAATTTGAGCGTATCAAATTTCGGCGCCGCTGCCAGGGAATTTGGCTTTTAGATTTATTTTAACTACATTATTGAACTTTAGTCAAATATTTCCTAATTTTACTTTTTCTTTTTCTTTTTGTCTCTCTCAGGTTCTGATTCTAGTGTATGACAAGTACACAGAGCCAGGTTGAACCACTTACTCCTTACGATCCAGAATTGAACCGAACTTTGCGAAAAATGAACAATCCAGGAGTTCAAGTTAATCCTATCGGAGGCAATCTAGGTGATGAAGTTGAGTTGCAACCTCCGAGGGTAGTTGGTGGGGACAACCAGGTTCCAGCTGAAAATCAATTGGGAGATGCATTGAGGGTGCAGGTTCCACTAGGCCCATGACTGGATGACAACTATAGGGGCAACGTCAATATTGCTAACTCTGATGGACCTTTTGTCCTACCCCATTTTCCTTTGGGGCACACATTTGTAGTGACCAGTAGCTTGATGCAGATGCTTACAGCGAGGGGCTTGTTCGCGGGGTCGCCATCGGAAGACCCACATGATCACATAGCCAAGCTAACGGTGGTTTGCAAAAGCTATGTAGGTCAACTAGACTTGGATATGGATGTCATCGGATTGCGAGTGTTCCCTCTATCACTAACAAGCGATGCTGCTGTATGGTTCACTGAGATCCTTTATAACTCAATCTATACATGGGACCAACTGAATGATGTGTTCTTAGCAAGATATTATCCAGTGTCCTAGAAGCTCAATCACAAAGATAAGGTCAACAATATTGTGGCATTACCTGGAAAGTTTGTGAGTAGTTCTTGGGACAGATTCATTGCGTTTGTAATAGGTGTTCCGAATCACCGTATTGATGATGAGTCGCTGAAGGAATATTTCTATCGAGGTTAGGATGACAATAATAAAGCAGTGCTTGATACTATTGCTGGAAGATCATATGGTGAGTGCACATATGCGCAGATTGCAGAAAAACTGGAGAAGATCTCTCGCAACAATAAAGCGTGGAGCACTAGGAGGTCGGATACTGGGAGAAGCACATTTGTCGTTCATGCTACAAATAACAAATTTGCGGATAAGATTCGTGAGGAGATGGCTCAGATGAGGACCGAGTTGGAGTTGGTATTGAAGTATGTGAGCGGAGGTGCGGAAAAGGTAAATGTTGTGAACTACTTGACTAGAACTCCACCACCTGTTGAAAAGTGTTACTATGAAGAGGATGCTTATGCGGTGAATGATCAGACGGGGGGTTTCCGACCAAACGCCCAAGGATCCAACACGGAATATTGGCACCAAGGTGAAGGAAACCAACGTCGGGACTATGGCAATTACAACCGAGAGGGTAAATATTCCAGGATGGGAACTTTAATCATGACAACAACTACAACCGAAACAACTATGGAAACAGAAACGATCGGGTTGGACCTTATGTTCCCTCTCAAAATCGGGAATCGAGCACTAGGGAAGCTGGAGGCAATATGGAGCGTATTGAAGATATGATGCAGAAGATGATGAGAAGGTTTGATGCAACTGATGAGAATGTGAAGGAGATAAGAAATGACTTGTCTAGTATTGGTCAAAAGGTTGATGCCCATGCAGTGTCAATAAAGCATCTAGAGCAGCAGATGGCTCAGTTGTCTACAATAGTGAACCCACGTCAACCTGGCACTCTTCCTAGCAACACCATCCAGAATCCAAAGACTGATGGTCATTGTATGGCAGTTACTACTCGAAGGGGTAAGCAAACCATTGATCCACCTATGCCGTCTGTGGTGGAAGTTGAGATTAGAAAAGAAGATGATGTGATAGAGGTTAGAGAAGAGTCTGAGAATGCGACAGAGAAAGAAGCGGAGATATCTCAGAAAGTGGTCCCCATACCTAGACCTACACCACCTTTTCCACAGAGGTTAGTAAAGAAGACTGAAGATGGTAAATATCACAGGTTTATTACTATGTTAAAGAAGCTTTCCATAAACTTTCCATTGATAGAAGCCTTGGAGCAAATGTATGGGTATGCGAAGTTTATGAAAGATATGGTGGCAAAGAAAAGGTCTGTGAGTTTTGAAGATGATGATAGATTGCAACATTGTAGCGCTATTGCTACAAGACCTCTTGTGCAAAAAAAGGAAGACCCTGGTGCTTTCACGATTCCATGTACTATAGGGCTGCTACACTTTGCTAAGGCATTGTGTGATCTTGGGGCTATCATCAACCTCATGCCTTTGTCTATTTACAAGAAGTTGGGTCTGGGGGACCCAAAGCCCACTGCAATGCGGTTACTAATGGCTGATCGGACTTTGAAGAGGCCCATAGGTGTGTTCCATGATGTGCTAGTGAAAGTAGAGTCTTTCATCTTTCCGGTGGATTTTGTGATTCTTGACTGTGAGGTTGATTTCGAGGTTCCCATCATCCTTGGAAGACCATTCCTTGCCACGGGTCATGCATTGGTTGTTATGGAGAAGGGGCAGATGAAGTTCAGACTGAACAATGAAGAAGCAACTTTCAATATTTGTAGGTCCATGAAGCAGAGTGGTGAGCTTCAAACGGTATCTACTATAACTTACAGAGTTGAGAATGGAACAGATGTGCAAATTGAAGAGCGACTCAGTGTTGAGGCACTAGCAGCAGTTATGATGAATTTTGATAGTGATGGTATTGAAGATTACGATGAGTTGGTGGCTGCACTCGATAGGTGCGAATATCAGTCAAAAACAAAGAAGTATGAGTTAGACATGAAGAATCGTGAGTCTTCACCCGTGAGACCATTTATTGTGGAGGCACCGAAATTGGAGCTTAAGGCTCTACCACCGCATTTGAGGTATGTATTCTTGGGTAGAGATAATACTTTGCAGGTCATCATTGTGACCAATTTAAATGCGAGACAAGTAGAGTGCTTGGTGACTGTGTTAAAGAGGTTCAAGCGAGCTATTAGGTAGACTATTGCGGATATTATTGGGATTCTTCCCGGTATTTGTTCCCACAAAATCCAACTCATGCCAGATAACAAACCTAGTATTGAGCACCAAAGAAGATTAAATCCACCTATGCAAGAGATTGTTAAAAAGGAGATCATCAAGTGGTTGGATGCTGGAGTTATCTATCCCATTGCAGATAGTAGTTGGGTATGTGATGTTCAATGTGTGCCCAAGAAAGGTGGGATTAATGTGGTTCCTAATGAGAGAAACGAGCTTGTTTCGATGCGGCCCGTAACTGGATGGAGAGTCTGCATGGACTACCAGAAGCTAAATGCTTGGACAGAAAAGGACCGTTTCCCTATGCCATTCATCGATCAGATATTAGATAGACTTGCGGGTAAGGACTGGTATTGTTTTCTTGATGGTTATTCGGGCTACAATCAGATTTCTATAGCTCTAGAGGACCAAGATAAGACCACCTTCAATTGCCCTTATGGGACGTTCGCCTTCAAACGGATGCCCTTTAGGTTGTGCAATGCTCTAGCGACCTTCCAGCATTGTATGATGTTGATATTCTCTAATATGGTGGAGGACACTATTGAGGTATTTATGGATGATTTCTCAGTGGTAGGTGACTCTTTTGATCAATGTCTGAATCATTTGGCTGAGGTGCTTAAAAGGTGTGAAGATTGCAATCTAGTGCCGAATTGAGAGAATTGCCACTTTATAGTGAAAGAAGGGATAGTTCTAGGTCATCAAATTTCTGAGAAGGGCATTGAGGTAGATAAAGAAAAAGTTGAGGTAATATAAAAACTTTCTCCACCTATCTCTGTAAAAGGTGTTAGGAGTTTTCTTGGGCATGCAGGTTTTTATAAGAGTTTCATCAAAGATTTCTCAAAAATTGCACATCCTTTGTGCAAACTGCTCGAGAAGGAGTGTAAGTTCCATTTTGATGATGCTTGTCTAAGAGCATTTGGAGAGTTGAAGGAAAAGTTAGTTACTGCACCTATCATTATTTCACCGGATTGGGGACAACCGTTTGAGGTAATGTGTGATGCGAGTGGAGTAGCGCTTGGTGTGGTATTGGGATAGAGGCGAGAGAAGATTATCCATCCTATTTACTATGATAAAAAAGCTCTAAATGTGGCCCAGAAGAATTATAATGTGACTGAACAAGAGCTTCTTGCGGTGGTTTTCGCATTCAAAAAATTTTGATCCTACCTGCTTGGTATTAAGGTCATAGTGTTGACCATTCTGCATTGAGGTATTTGATGGTGAAGAAGAATGCAAAACCGAGGTTGATCAGATGGGTATTTTTGCTACAAGAGTTTGATTTTGTGGTAAAAGATAGAAATGGAACCGAAAATCAAGTTGCTAATCACTTGTCCAGATTAGAGGAAGAGACTATGCTAAAGCTTGGTGATAGGGCTGAAATTAATGATACTTTTCTAGATGAACAGATATTGGCTGCTTCTCATGATCTGATTCCCTGGTTCGCAGACTTCGCTAATTATTTGGCAAGCGATTTGGTTCCCCCGGACTTGTCTTTTCACCAAAGGAAAAAGTTTATACATGATGTGAAGAAATTCTTTTGGGATGAGCCTTACTTGTATCGTAGTTGTGCTGATGGGATTATTCGTTGTTGTGTGCCCGAGGTTGAGATGTTGAGTGTACTTGAAGCATGTCATTCATCGCCTGTTGGTGGGCATCAAAGTGGTATTAGGAATGTGCATAAGATTTTGCAATGTGGGTACTACTGGCCTACTATCCACCAAGATGCTCACGATTTCGCCAAGTCTTGTGATCGTTGCCAAAGAGAAGGAGGGATTTCAATTAGACAAGAGCTTCCTATGAATCCTATATTGGTTATAGAGTTCTTTAATGTATGGGGCATTGATTTTATGGGTCCATTTGTGAGTTCACATGGGATGAAGTATATTCTTGTTGCGGTTGATTGTGTATCGAAGTGGGTGGAAGCAGTTGCGCTCCCTATCAATGAAGGTAAGAGTGTCACCGCATTTTTAAAAAAGAATATCTTCTCCAGATTTGGTACCCCGAGGGCGATTATCAGTGATGGAGGTTCCCACTTTTGTAATAAGTTGTTCAAGGCTTTACTTGAGAAGTATGGTGTCTGCCACAATGTAGCCACTCCTTACCATCCACAGACTAGCGAGCAAGTTGAAATGTCCAACAAAGAGATCAAACAGATTTTGGCGAAGACTGTGAATGCTAATAGAACGGATAGGTCAAGGAAGCTTGAAGATGCTCTATGGGCCTATCGCACTGTATACAAGACCCACATAGGTATGTGTCCTTACCAACTTGTATATGGGAAGTCTTGCCATTTACCGGTAAAGCTAGAGCATAAGGCTTTGTGGGCGATAAAGAAGCTAAATTTGGATTGGGGCGCCGCATCTAATCAAAGAATGAATGACTTGAATATGCTTGATGATTTTTTCTTAAAATCTTATGAAAGTTTAGCCTTGTACAAGGAGAAGATGAAGAGGTATCTTGATCAAAGAATTGAAACGCAAGAATTTGTTGTGGGTGATCTTATGCTTCTATTCAACTCTAGGTTGCGCTTGTTTCTGGTCAAACTCAAGTCCAAATGGACCGGGCCATATTTGCTCACAAAAGTGCTCCCCCATGGAGCAGTTGAGCTTGAGAACAGTGACGGAACAAGGTTCATGGTTAACGGGCAGAGGATCAAGATCTATTTGGGAAACGCAGAAAGTGTGCAAGAAGTTGTTGAGGCCTATCATCTTGATGAAGTCTGAGAAATCAAGAGGTTTGCGTCGTGCCGCAACGTTAAATTAAGCGCTGCTTGGGAGGCAACCGAAGAAGTAAAATCTAGCCAACAATAGTTTGTTTAGTAGTTGCTCCTTTGTACTCATTTAGACAGTTGTTTTAGTTTTGTTTTAGTATTGGCTAGACATAGCATAGGATTCGTGTCTAAAAAGTGTCCAGAAAATGTAAAAAGAAAGGGCTAGTGGTTACTACATGTGCAGGGGCGAGAAGCAGAATCTGCAGAATAATGTATGGTGCAGCGGTCTACGAACCCTACCGACGGTCCGTCGTTCAGTCCACGGACCGTGAATGGCGTCTGTAGACCCCAGGTAAGTCCCTAAATTTTTCTAAGTGTTTAGGTGATCTACGGTCTCAACCTACGGACCGTAGATCGACCTACAGACCATAAGAGGGGTCTCGTAGGTCAAAACCCTAATCTGCTCGACCCAACCCAGACTTTCTCTATTTAAAAACCCCAAAGTTTAAAACATTTCCCACTCTTTCCAAAACCCTCATCCGAACCCCCACACCCCAAAGTCCAAAAATTTACTCCCTCACACCACTCTCCATCAAATCTCCCAAAGATATTTACCCCCAAAATACACATACTCACACCATTCCCATCTTTCCCGAAAATTCCCATAATCAAGAGAGTTCAGTGTCCGGGTACGGTACAATGTTGGGTTAAATTTAGTCGGAGTCTAAGTCTTGGCACGCAATCACACCACTCATTGTTTCTTACAAGGTAACTGACTGTCCCCTCACTTTGAATTACGATTCATAGCTTGAATAGGGTAAGTCGAGAGCGGGTCTTGACCTTGGGTAGCTAATCATCCCTAAATGCATGTTAAATATGAAATTTAGACACCCTTGGGACGATGGTCAGTGATTGTAGATAATTCTAACTTAAAACCAGTAGAACTACGACTCTAAATGTAAGTTCCAACTTAGGGTTCCATAACTTGTATGAATGGCGTACTTAACTGAATTATTGGACCCCCGAGAATGACAAACTAGCATGTGGAGTGTTGAAATGCATGATTAGACTTGCTTAGTGTTGTTTTTAATCCTCTTGTATGTCTAAATGATAAGCACTGATGCATAAAATTGGCCCAGACCCACCCACGAGACCCCGTCTACTGACCGTCGTTCAGTCGACGGACCATTGATCAGGTCCGTGGAGGGGCACTTGGGAAATTTCCCAAGTGTGACAAGACGGAGGTGGACTACGGTCCATGGAATGACCCACGGACCGTTCTGCATCTTCGTCGTTTCCATCTGTGACTATGCCCTGGTTACTTCTGACTTACGAAGCAGGTCCACGGACCGTCGGTTCGCTCCGTCGATTACCACTGTAGCTTACTGTAATTTTTTTCATTATTATTTTTTTTTTCCTTCTTGATTTCATTTGTTTATGGTTCTTAAATTCTTTCCACCATGTTTAGTGCTTGTGTTGGGTACTAACATCTCTTTCGCAGGTACAATGATACCAAACAAGAAAGTCGTCATCAACAGGGGCCGGTGAAAATCAGTGGCGCCGTCCTTACGACTTATCGATAAGGATATCGACAGGCAACGAGACCCGGATTACTCACCCACACCTGCCCGGACCGCTCAAAACCAGTCCAAGAAGGTGTTCCCCGACGTAGTCACTGCCTCCCAGTTTGATGAGGAGGATACACTGATTGGGTCACTAACAAGGTCTGGGTCCGGTTCTGAGTCCAACTCTGATGTCGGGTCTGGGTCTGGGTCCGCCACCGGTTCAAGTGCACATGAAGCGACTGCCTCATCTGATGAGGCATCTAGCTCTAACGAGATTCACATCCCTCAAAATGACCAACTGGATCCTATAGACGGAGAGTCGAATAGGTGGTGTGTCGAGGGGCAGTGGCATATTTACCGTGACGCCTAGATGAAGAATGCCAGGGATAAGATGGCACGTACAATTACGGAGAGTCGCAGAGTTCTCACCGGGAGTCTCCACAATATGCCACATATCCACCAGCTTTTCCAAAGGCACAAGTGCGAGTGGATGGCTCGTGATCCGGGTACTTATAGCGAGGAGATTGTGTGGGAGTTTTACGCTTCCTATGCTGCCACTCTCCAAGGGTGAATTCACAAGAACTATAAGCACGCAGCACAAGACCCCCTCACATCCACCATGGTCTGAGGTGTCTCGGTGGACTTATCACACACCACCATCAGTCAGTTCCTTTATGGCCCTAACCCTCACCACACATGGGCAAACTTCACCACTGAATTTGACTATCGATGGGAATTTGTGCGGACAGGAGCCATTAGCCGAAATGCAGATAACGGGGAGGTGGTTATATCATGGCTAGCTTGGCATCTGGCATTGGATGGAGAGAGAGCGGACTGGGTTGTTGCGCCCCAGCTGGGTATTCGGAAGGCCACCCTCACTTTGGCAGCCAAGTTCTTTTGGCTATTTGTCCGAAATAGATCATCACCAACAATGGCCTATAATATAGTCACATGGGATAGAGTGGTCATGGTGGCTGCACTGGTTGTCGGATTGGATATAAATTTCCCTCACCTACTACTGGCAGAATTGCATGAGAGGGCTTTCAAGACCACCACCACCTGCCATTTCCCATGTATGATCTTTTAGCTTTGTAGAGATGCAGGAGTGCCTATTTGGCACTGTGATAAATTGGTGCATGCGACTGGGACCCTTTACATTGGGTTGATTCAAGATGACGCGAATGTGGAAGCACCACGCAGGGGGCCTCAAGTCGACGTACCTATGGGCGATGATCTGATACACATTGTGGGGCAGATGCAGGGAGATGGGGCCCCCACTATAGCTCCACCTGATGATCACCCAACTTCCTCTTCTTAGACGGCCAGCCAGGCCCCGAGCTCATCTCGAGCCATCCCACTCTCCGGAATGACTACGATACCATTGACTCGAGTCCAGAAGTTTGAGGGTCAGATGGCCACCCTGCTACATCACCTGAAGCCATGGATGAGGAAATTGATTGCCGAGTCTGATGAGCGAGCAGAAAAGAGGATGGCGGCGATGGTGGACCAGAAGGTCCAAGTTGTTCACGCACGCTTAGATGTCTTCGAGGTGAGAGTGTTGGAGAGGCCTTCCCCCACCGCTGATGTGACTGGCCTCCGAACAGACATGGATGCCATTTTTGCTACACTCGTTGTTGAGCTTCAGGTTGCACCCTATGCACTTGGCGATGATACAGTTCTGGGTGCACTGTTTAGCGAAGATGAGGTGGAGGAGCAGCCAGCACGTGCCCATGGAAAGAGGCACCGATCTAGTCGACACCCCGAGTATACGGAGGCGGAAAAGGCTAGTAGGAAACAACGCATGTTAGACAGAGCGGCCATAAAAGCTTCCATCGTAGATGAGCGGTTACGGGAGCAGAGAGCCCATGAGATGATGGCTGGAGCGTTGAGTTATTTTTCCACTCCTGAAGGTGTGGTGAGACAGACGGATAGCACTACTGAGGGGCCTGTAACTGAAGATGTGGGCACTACTGAGGGTGACCCCACTACTGCTGTTGCGGAGGTCGGGAAAACGGACCTACCCGCTTATTGATGAGGCGTCGGCGCTAAGCGCCACAGATTTGCTTCACCCAAATCCATTTTTGATTTTACTATATTTGTGCATTGGGAAAAATGCACTTATTTTGTTGGGGGTGGGGTAAATGATGAATTGTGAGTGATAGGGTGAAGTCTGAGTAACCCAACTCATAATCCTCTCTTGGGGTTTTCTTGCCTGTGTTCTTTTTCCCCAAGAGACTGTTTATTTTCTGTTGAAGCGGCCTGTGTTAGAAATCGAATGTGTAGAAGCAAAATAATCTTGAAGCATGATGGCATAATCTTCTTTTTGAAAAAAAAAATGAATTGTGTGCTAAAACTCAAGAGGCTAGAATATGTTGAATGAGTTGGCTCTGAAGATGACATAAGAATGAACCAACTGCATGACCTACGCTTAACTTAAACTGGGAAATCCGATAATCTGATAATGTAACTATGTGCCAAGTGAGTGAGAGAATAATTGATTGTTCAAACAGTTATGTGCCAATTTAGAACTTGCTCGGTTGGTCCTTCTAAGATAATCTACTCTAGATGCTAGGAAATGATCATAGGCCCTTGTTCAAAATAGTCCACTAAATTGCCTAAAAAGAGTCTGACCAAATGAAAAGAATATTCCCTTTGATCCAAATACTTTGAGCCTAAAATAGACCATTTCTTTCTAAATCCCTAATTCACCTTCCCAAAATCTAATGTTTGGCCCTGGTCCTTCCTTGGACATGTGTACCTCAACTTAGGCTTTAGCCTAAGTTGAGGGTGGCTACTACAAATGTGACCTCGTTCTTGGCCCTGATCCGACATCGTGTATTGTGCACCTCAATTCATGGAAAATCCATAAGTCGAGGGTGGCTATGAAAGAGGAAACCAAAAAAAAGATGGGTAGGAAAAGAGTTTGGTGTTGAAAAGAAAAGAAAAGAAAAGAAAAGAAGAGAAAACAAAACTAGAAAGAGGATGTGAATTTGGTGAAAAGAAAGCAAGAAGAATAAAACGCAAGAAAAAGATGAAATTGAAAAGTACAAGAGCTACAAAAAGGAAGTCGCATCAGTGGTTGAAAATAATCAAGGGAAAGAGGGAAAAGGTAGGATGTCAAAATATAGGGCAGAAAGAGGTCGAAAGCATAAAGTAATGTCAAGGAGGGCAGAAAGTCACTAAAAGTACTCAAATGTACCACACCTGACCCTAAGCCTATGTTACAAGCCAAGAAAGCCATATAGTGATCCTAGAGTCTAGTTTGGAGAGTCTAAGTAGTGAAAATAAGGGTAAGCCTATGGCATTGAGCACCAACTGTACTTGAAATTATTTCTGAGTGTGAGTTTTGAATAACTCCATATACCAAGAATAACATTCAGTGTGTGAGGAAGGAGCTCGTTTGAAGTAAGGGCACTAGTTATATTGTCGGAAAAATTGGTACCTTGGTGATAGTAAAACTGTGGAGGTTTGTGTTGCTTGGTCAGTCATTGTCATGTTTGGATCCGCACAAATTAGCTTGTTTGAGTCTAAGAGAACAAAGTCGCACTCAAAATAAGAGTCGGGATGAAGAGCCATGTGATTGCTTGGGCCGAAATTGTTTGCTTCTGTACAAGTGTCATTTAGAGTCATAATGTGTTGCTTAAGGACAAACAACGATTTTAAGTTGAGGGTGTTGATGTACAATGAGTTTATGGTACTATTGATACGTTTCACTTAGGATTTGTGAATGTCTAAGGCATTTTTGTGTTAGTTTTATGTGTTTTTTGTTGTAATTTCAGGAAATAAACTCAGAGGTGAAAATATAAAGATGTAGCTGAGGCAAGTGCTAAAAAGAGTCACCTACGGACCGTAGCATGAGTGATGCCCCGTAGATGAGGGTCGTGGGACGACCAGGCATGGCAAGATTGAAGCTCATGGAAATCTGACCAAGTGTGGAACCACTGTGGGGACTGATGGACCGTCGAATGACTTACGGTCCAGCCTGCAGCTCCGTAGAAGTGATTAGATGAGTGGTTCCATTACCTGAGTTGAAATAATCTAAGTATAGAGCGACGGAGGTGACTGACGGTCCGTCGTCTCATTGACGGACCGTGCTGCTGTTCGTGGAAGCTGACTGAGAGAGGTGGATTTGTGAAGATTTCAAATCGGCTAAGTATGGAGCCACGGAAGTGACCTACGGACCATCATTCGACTTACGGATCGTAAGTCAGCCTCGTGGAATGAAGACGTGTCCTGCAGTTTTATTTCCTTATTTTGTTTCCCTTTTATTTTAGGATTTGTTTTCTATAAATAGGGTATGTAAGCCTCATTTTTGGGGGTTAGATTTTATTACTTTTTATTCTAGTTCTTGACTTGGGATATTAACTTGCAACTTTAGCAATTCTTAATTTCCTAAGTTTGTTTTGAAGATTTTGGTGTTGCAATTCAAGTTGAATTTCTGGGTTTATTACTCTCTTACGTAAGTTCATAATTCTTTCATCTAAAACAATGAATTGTTTTCATATAATTATGGGTAACTAAACTCCACAACTAGGGTTGTGGGAACCATGAGCGATTAACAAAGTATGAATAGTAAATAAGCAATTCTTGAATAGTGTTTTGCATGCATTGATAATTCTTTCGTTTAAAAGTCTTTTTAACGGTGCGCAACGTTAGAACTCACCTTGTTGCTACTTGCCAGACCAAGGAGGTAATCAACAAGAAAAGACTTATCAACATAGGTTTAGTGTGATACTATCTAATAGTCTAGTGTCGATTGGTGCGAGGTAATAACTAAGCCAAACATCGATGTGATGTCTAATATGAGGTAAAGGTAAGGGATTAGTAAATTATACACATGTAGCCGGACCAAGGTGTGGGGTGAAATTCTCTAGATGTCGGACCAAGGATTTAGAGATACCTAGCTTATCACTCTACATGTAGTACACTAGGAAAGGATTGCTATTACTAGGATTACTGCGTTATGAGCTTGTGGGAACACGTATACCCTAGTTAATTCTCTCATCTTGATAACAACCAAAATTGACTTTTGTTTACTGATTACTTACTATATTCTTACAATTTGTTTCACAAATGCCCCCCACTTTAATTACTTGTTTCTGGAAGTAAGTTGACTAAACAAATATAATTGTTGGTTAAAGTTAAGTCTAAACCATTTTCCTCATGGGATCGACCCCAACCTACAAGTTGGGTTCTTTGTTTATGCTTCTTTAGGGTGGTGTAATTTGAGCGTATCACATAAGAATAAGTAGAACCCGGATCAAATAACACATTAGCCATCCGGTCACAAACAAGAATAGTACCTGTGATCACTGCGTCAGACGCCTCTGCCTCATTCTTACCCGGAAAGGCATAACACTGAGCTCTATCATCTTGACGAACCACTTCCTTGCCTGGTTTCACATTACCTTTGCTTGCATTACCATTTCATCTACCTCCACACCGTCGCTGATTACCTCATTGCCCACCTTGTGGACTCCCTCGACCATTATTACCATTTCCCGTGGGTACCACTGCTCTAGTCTGTTGTTGCGCGGACTCAAACACACGTGGGTGGGGACAATCTCTCCTCATATGCCCAGCTTCTCCACAGTTGTAACAAGTACGATCAAAATATGGTCTGCCGCCCGTCGAAGGCGCGACTCCCTGGCTATCCTGAAAATTATGAGATGGAGTTTCCGAGTAACTACCTGCAGAGATGGTAATTCAACTTTTCAATTTGGAGCTTTTCACTTTTAATAATACTAGTCCTGGCCACGTGCATTGCACGTGTGTCCCATGCTAAGTTGTGTGGAGTTGTTATAACGATACTTATATACTCGGACATGTATGTTGTTCGTGTATATCAAGTATTCAATTTGATAAAAGTTTATTTTGTTTAATATGTCATAACTCATAATTTAAATGTTAGGTGTGATTTCAAAATATTTCTTGTCTTGAGTTTTTCATATTGTTTGTCACCTTAGTAGTCTCCACCTTTTCACATTTGCATACGTATTAAGAAGTTGTTGTCGAATGAGAGTAGTGTTTTGCAAAAGTTAAATAGAAATTTGATCAGTCTATGTGTTCCTTAAGATGACTTGTACATGATCATTGTGCGATAATTTGCATAGTAATTGAAGAGAAAATATACAAGCTTAAACCAATATGTTGAGCCTATTCAATCAAGATTATTATCATTACAAGGTACATCATACTGAAATATTGCTATCAAATGAATTTCAAAGGTAATATTCGAACAATTTTAATTATGTATTTTTTTTAATATATCAAGTATTCAACTTGATAAAAGTTTTTTTTAATATGTCACAACACATAATTTAAGCATCTCTTATTGGTTCAAAATATTGTATGTTTTAAAAAAAATTCCTTCTTTCTAAGAAATTGTAGCCTCCATCTTTTTATAATCACATACAAATAAAGAAGTTGTGGAATGTGAATTGTGTTTTGTTAAAATTGCACATAAATTAGATCAACATATACCTTTCTTATGATAGCTAGTGGATCATTATCAACTTTGTGGTGTATGCCTACAAAAAAAAATAGTTATTATTAGTGACAAAAATAATTATTGCTAAAATATCAAATCAATGTATATAATTCATAATTATTATAGGTACGCGTACACTTTTCCTAATTCTAAATTATTAGTTCTATCATCTGTGAATTTAACAAAAAAAAATATTGGTTAAATTATGTAAATTAATTCATAACCAAAATTTACACAAACAAGAATATATAGTTTCATGATACTCTAAGAAGTTATAATTAAAAACAAAGTAATCTTACCTGATTTGATATTTGCATGACAAATTTCTATGTTGCAAGAGGTGAAATAATTATGATACACACGTTTACGTACCCAAATAAAATGAACTTTCAACTAATCAGAAAACATATATGAACAAGTTGAATTAAACACAATAATTTATAATGTCAATAGAAAAATAGAGAACATAAATAGAAGTAGAAAAGAGGACACAAACACAAAATAAATATGAGAAAATGTGCCTACACAAATTAGGATTAATAATTTAATAATTTGGTGAATTGGGATAGTTGTCTTATGATTTTTCACTATATATACACAATATATAGTATTTAGTAAATGAATATATTGTATTGAATTGATCAAAAGAATTTACTGCACATTGGATATACCAAAAAACTTTTCAAATTCTCCATATGTTTATTACTACGAAGAGATGTTTTACTTTTTGCATTAGGAATCGGAAGATAAATCATTTACAGAATTAAATATACATAATTCCATGTCTTTTAATTTATCTAGTTCATTCATTTGCTATATCATATATATA
>JAJOOH010008645.1:0-13503 GCA_029582605.1 Solanum gracilifrons | reverse complement strand
ATTCATGAGAGAATCAAAGGTTTGCTACCTCAAATAATCTTATTTGAACAAGCATGATTTGTACATGGGAGAAGTAAATCTGAGAATGTCCTACTGGACCAAGAAATAATCTTGAGAATAAGGAAAAGATGGAAATTGCCTAATTTAGTCATCAAGATGAATATGATGAAAGCTTATGATCAATGGAGTGGTTGTTCCTAACAAAGGTGATGAGGAGACTGGGTTTTGGAGATAGAATCATTGACAAGGTTTTAGACTAATTAGTAAAAATTTGTACTCAATTATGTTAAATGGAAAATCGAAAGTTTTTTTTAAATCTTCAAGAGGTATAAAACATGGTGACCCCCTTTCACCCACTCTATTTATATTGGCAGCTGAAGTAATGTCTAGAGCCTTAAATGCCTTAATGATGAAGAAAGAGTTTAAAAGGTTTGGTATGCCGAGAGGAAGTTTAAAGTTCAATCACTTGGCTTCTGCAGATGAGATGATCATATTATGCAAAGTGGAGATAGGTTCTACGAAGATGATTAGTATCCGATGCAGAAATATGAAGAGATTTCAGGACAGAAAGGGAATAAGGAGAAAACTGCAATCTATTTACACCATAGTGTTCATGGTGGAGATTCGGTGGTGGCAGAAGTAGTTACAAGAATCTTACGAAAAAATTTTCCTTTTGTGTATTTGGGATACCCTATTTTCTGTAAAAGGAAAAAAAGGCCTACAACCAACAAGTAATCTAAAGAATCGGAGCTAAGATACGAGATTGGAAAGGTAAGTTATTATCTTATGGGGGAAGGGTTGTTCTAATTAAATATGTACTGCAGAGCACTCCTATACATTGTTTATCAGTTATGAACCCTTCCATCAATGTTCTAAATCAAGTACAAAAAAAGTTGGCTCAATTATTTTGGAGCAGTTGTATAGGAGGACATTGGAGTAAATATAGTAGCCTATGTCTACCAGAGAAGGAAGGGGGCATAGGATTTAGGATGATCCGGGATGTTTCGATGGTGTTGTTTTGTAAGCTTAGGTGGAATTATAGAACAAAGAAAACTCTATGGAGTGAGTACATGAGAAATAAACATCGCAGGACCACATAACAGAATTTGGTCATGTTGAAAGTTGGAGGAGGTGGATCTCAAGTGTGGACAAAGATGTTATAGGCAAGAGATTTAGTTGAACATCAAATACTATGACAAACTAAGAATGGTTCTGCTTCTCTATGGCATGATAATCGGACAAGAATGGGGGACTTGTGCACAATTAGAGTAGAACTTTTCATGAGATGATAGATATGAAAATTTTATGGATCTTGCAAACCAAGAGGAGTGGAATGTGAATATAATGAATGAAATTTTACCACTTGAATTGGTTGGACATATCATTAATTACATCAAACCCCCTAAAGGGGAAATTGAAGATAAACCGTGTTGGTTGCTAGATACTAAAGGATCTTTTTCAGTCAAAATAACATGTAATTACATAAGACATAAAGAGGTTCCAATTACAATCCATAGATAGATATGGAATATTAAAGGGGTGCCTTTTAAAATGACGTTTATGATGTGGAGGATGTGGAAGTTTAAGATTCCAGTGGATGATATGTTGAGAAGATGGGGTATGGAAGGTCCATCAAGATGTTGGTGTTGTGACAAACCTTATCATGAAACACTGTCTCATGTGTTTCTAAGATTTGAAATTGCTAAACAGGACTTGGTCCTATTTTTGTTCGTTTGCATGTCTAAATATTATAAGGCTACAATTACGGGAAGTAATAATTTTGTGGTGGGGGACCAACATTAAAGTACATATGAGACCTTATTATAGAGCGATCCCTGGCTTTATAATATGTGAATTGTGGAAAAGAAGAAATAAAAAGAAGCATGAGGGAAGGAATATTTCATTGCCAAGAATCATCCATAATGTGACTAGAGTATGTTGGTAAAAATAAAGAGAATTAACATGAGAGGAGGAGGAAGCTGGATGGAAATCCTGAAGGAATTAGAGGACCATGACCTAGAGTGAAGGTTATCCAAGTTAAGTGGGAATATCCACCAACAAGGTCGATTAACTATAACACGGATGTAGCATCAAAGGGAAACCAAGAAATAGTTCGTATGCATATTGTCTCAGGGATGAAAAGGAGATCTTATACATGAAGAAGGAGCCAGGATAGAAACTACAACAAACATAATGACAGAAGCAAGAGCTATTCTAGAAGCAAGAAAGCATTGCAAGAACTCACAGTTTAATCAGGTTATCATCCAAATCGATTCTATGTTAATGAGTGAAGTGCTAAAAGGAAATTGGGCCACCCCATGGGCAATCACAGATAAAGTGGAGGAAATAAAAACATGTTTGCAAGGCATACGACATACATTTCAACATATTTTGAGGAAATGAAATCAACTAGTTGACTATCTACCTAACAGAGCAATATAGCAAGTTACATGCAAATATGCAGATTTTAATAGCCTTGAACCATATGGAAGAAGAATATCAAACAGTGATAAAAATTAAAGCCCATACTTAAGGATATCACCAACAAGGAGAAAATGGGAAGACGTTTACAAAAACCACAGAGGTAACAAAAGATGTGAAATGCTAATTAGCCTAGGATATCTCAATCAACAAAAAGGACTCAACAAAAGGGATATTTCTGGGTTCATGCGCTTAAACCTAGAAGACACGTTTATCACTAGTTTGGAGTGGCGGATTGGAGCTACCCTTGCACCCCAATTGAGCACCACCTGTAGAAAATATGAAGAAAATGAATACAAAGAACATGGAAAGAAAGAAAGAAAGGTTAGAGATGCAATCATAGCTAGTGAATAAGTCGACATCCATCAGATGGGTTTAAGGAGCAAAAGGCCATTGTACCGGAGAACACAACTAGAAAGAAAAGGGTTAGGAGTACTTACAATAGGAAGATGAAATACTAGGAGGGGGAAATACTTACTATTGGTAGTTGTTCAAGGTTGCAAGACGATCCACACCCTCACGTTAATGATCTATAGCAAAAGGAAGTGAAACTTCTTATGTAACCACAAACGGAACATCTCGTAGGTGTGAAGGTTAGAAGAGGAGAGGCGGGATTAGGAAAGGAAGGGGATGAGGTGTAACACCCCAGATTCGAGAAGGGAAAAATTCTAGATTTTCAGAAGTTGTATGTGCCACCGACGGAAACCACCTACGGACCATCAGTCGACTGGCGTCCCGTCAGTCAGCTCTATCGATGGGCCAATCAACTTTCAGTTTCACACTTCAGATTTCAGCCATCAGTCATGAACGACGATCGACCAATACGGACTGTCAATCAACTCACAGCCCGGCAGTCAGCTCCGTCAACGGGCCAATCAACTTTCAGTTTCAGACCCCAAATTTCAACCTTCAGTCGCGAACGACGATTGAACAGAACGGACCATCAGTTGACCGACGGTCCGTCAGTCCCGTCCGTCAGTAACTCCGACAGCTTTTAAGTCAGGGATCTTTTGATCTTTTCCTTGTTTGTCTGTCCCCTAAACTACATCCTTTAGACCCTAAATTATGAGGTTTTAGTCAGTTTAATCCTAGAAATATAACTAGAACTTACCATAGTCAAATCATTAATCAAAACTTAGAAAAATTAGAGCGTAAGAGGAGAAAAGAGGTCAAGAACCCTAGTTCAAGAACGTAGCAAGGTTCCATCAATTCCATCCCTGAAATAAAAAGATTTTTCTGTGGAATTTGTCACCAAGTATGTCGAATTTCACTAGTGGGTTCCTTTCTCCCATTAGGTCCCTAGTTTTCAGTCAAATTCTTGATTCCCTCAATATCATCTAGATCTATGATTTCTTGAATGTTAGGATTGTTGGGTTTTAGCTGTTAGAATGATCCAAATCAAATTATTATGTTATTACTCAGTTTATTGCATCAATTTCAGAACCCTAACTATATAGTTCTTTAGTTCTTGAATTACACATACTAGGCCAGATATTTTAGCTATTTCAGATATACATGCCTCAGTATATGAATGTGTCATTATCAGTTTATTAATGTGCATTCTCAGTTCATATGTCATTTTGAGCTATCCAGTGAATCACAGAAATTCAGTCATAATATATTAATCACTTAATACATTAGGAGTATCATATTACCGAGTTGGACTAGGGTTCAGCGTACACGAATAGTCCCAGAACTACGAGCCACGTAGGTTGTAAGTCCCCTTTGTGGGCATCATTTTAGTGATCACGCCAGCATGCATCTATACCTTTGGCCGGGTATATTGGGTCCTCTCGATGGGGCGCATACATCAGACTCCACATTTAGCTTAGGTGGTTTTATTAGCGATTATTAGTAGCTCCCACTGTTCAGTCAGATTCCATTGCATTGACCACATTACTGTACAATCAGTATTCAGTCTTAGCATGTTATAAAATGGTTATTGCATTTAGTTAGCTCAGTACTCAGTATCTATATCATGTTCAGATTACACTCTTACTTTATTGCTTGTTCAGTTATATGTTTATTTTAGCTTTACTCCATCATGCATGCTCAATATATTTCCAGTACTGACGCATACGTTGCTCTACATCTTCTCGTGATGTAGGTTCAGGTCCTCAGCATCCAAATCACGCTTAGACCGGTTCTCGATCTTCAGTTCAACAACATTAGTGGTGAGTCCTCATTCTTTGAGGACTAGTGACATGTTATCTTTATCGCTTTAAGTTTTTAGTTTCAGTTTTGCTAGATCCAGTTAGGGGCATGTCCCAACATTTCTAGTCAGTTTAGAGGCTTATTTCAGACATAGTTAGTTTCAGCTCTAGTCTTAGAGTTTGATTTCTCTTTTGTACTCAAACTCGCAGTTTCATATATTTAGATGTAGAATGGGTATTCCCCATCACTTTCATTTTCATGACATTTAAGCTTCTGCATCAGTTTTGTTATCATAGTATGCTTATGTTATGCCAACAAGGTTAGCTTGGGATCACTCGTGATCCTAGGTCCCGCGTCTAGGGGGTAGCCTCGGGGCGTCACAAACTTGGTATCAGAGCATTAGTTTTAAGTGTCCTAGGATGTCTGGAAAGTCGTACTAGGTAGATTCATTTTCATGGGTGTATAGTACGCACCACATCCAATGAGAGAAAGGCTAGAATTGTTTTAAGAAAGATCTTCATTTCCTTGTTACTTTTATTATGCGTAAGGTATGATCTAATTTCGTTCTAACTCGACGTTCTACATTTCAGATCATGCCTCCTCGTAGAGCTAACGCCAGGAATGCGAATGCCAGGAATGCAAACGCAGCTCCTCCAGTCCCAGATTAAGAAGTTTCGAATGCAGAGTTCTGGAATTCCATTTAGATGTTGGCTCAGAGTGTGGCCAACCAGAACAATCAGCGGGTTTCAAATCAGGCAAATGTAAATGTTGGGTCAGCTGCAGCCAGAGTGCGAGATTTTGTTAGGATGAATCTGCCAGAATTCTTAGGATCGCAAGTGGGTGAGGATCCCCAAAACTTCATTGATGAGGTCAAGAAGATCTTTGAAGTAATGCAACTAGCTGGGAATGATCGAGTTGAGTTAGCAGATGCAGCTCCTATCACTTAGGCTTGCTTTAGTGAGACCTTTTTGGACAGGTTTTTCCCAAGAGAGCTAAGGGAGGCAAATGCTCAGGAATTTATAAACTTGAGGTAAGGTAACATGACAATCCAAGAGTATGGGCTCAAGTTTACCCAACTCTCCAGGTATGATCCTCACATGGTTGCTAATTCTAAGGCTCAGATGAATAAGTTTCTTTATGGAGTGTCAGACTTGGTGAAAACAGAGTGTAGGAATGCCATGTTACTCGGAGACATGAACATCTCTAGGCTTATGACTCATGCTAAGCAGGTTGAGGGTGATAAGCTTAGGGAACAGGCTAAGGAGAATAAGAAAGCTAGGACAGGCAACTATGACTATTCTCAACAGAAATCGGGTGGTGGAAATCGCTCACAGTCTCAGCAGAGGTCTTCAACTCTAATGTCTTCATCAGCTAGTGTTCCATCATTCAAGTTCCTTAATGATCAGAAAGGCAGGGCATCTAGATCCAAGACTCAAGGTAGTGTTTCAAGCACCAGAACCTACCCAACTTGTCCTAAGTGTGGTAAGAATCATTCGGGCGAGTGTCTTTCCTGAAAGGAAGGATGCTTTGGGTGTGGTCAGTCTGGTCACAGGTTGAAGGGTTGTCCTTCTAGACAGGGTCAATGAGGTAATAATGGTAGAGCTCAGTCCACAACTTCAGCAGCGCCAGCAGGTCGCCCGACTCAGCAGGGTAACACATCTGGTACAGGTGGCGGTCCTCGCCAAAACAGGTTGTATGCTCTCCAGGCTCGCCAGGATCAGGAAGATTCTTCTGATGTAGTCACTGGTACGTTACGAGTCTTTGACCTTGATGTTTATGCACTGTTAGACCCGGGGGCTACTTTGTCTTTTGTAACTCTTTTTATATCAGTCAAATTTGATGTTAGTCCAAAAACTCTCTCAGAACCTTTCTCAGTCTCTACTCCAGTCGGTGACTCAGCTATAGCTAGACGGGTATACAGAAATTACCCTATCACAGTCTCTCAAAAATTCACCTCAGCAGATCTCGTAGAGTTAGAAATGGTAGACTTTGATGTCATTCTAGGCATGGATTGGTTACATTCATGTTATGCCTCGGTCAATTGTAGAACTAACCCTTATTTTCAATTGATTTTATCTGTTTAAGTCTTTTGAAAACCTTAAGTTTTTTTTCTTGATTTTTTTACTAAAAAATTAAGTGGCGACTCTGTTCTTTTGGAAATTCGATTTCTCTTAAATCATAAGTTTAATCAATTTTTCAAAAACTTAGTCATTTTTCTTTTATTTAATTTTTCGAGTAAAACAACTTGCACACACACGTAAATCAATTTTTAGTAAAAAGATTGTGATGGCGGACCATGATGAAGATGTCCTTAAGATTATTACATACAGTGTACAATAACTTGAATATGTGGTATTGTGTTTACATTGACTGTATGACTTTCATGATTTCTACTTGATTGACTATTTCAAAAAAAAATTGAAACAACTGATGCATTTACATACCCGCAATATTCTAACAGGTCACTCATTACTCAAAGAGAGGATAATCAAACATGGACTGTCAATCTAATCAGCGGGTCAAAACAACAGGTCAGAAATACATGCCCTAAATTTAACCATTACTTTTGAAAGCAAGACCAAATCGAAGTGAGAAAACACCAACATGCTAACATCACAAATTCAATAGGACACAAACGTAAAATACTGACAGATGTAGAAAGGGCATTGCGAAGGGTGCAAAAATATATTGCCTCTACAAAACCATTAGAAGTTGGATATATAGAACCAAAGTTGAAGAAGCGGAAAAAAAGTTGGCTACTTGAAGCTTTATCAGAGGAGAACTATAATGAAGGTAAATTGACTAAAATATATTACCCTACAACTTACACACCTTTAAGTGGAGTCACCAAAGAAATATTCTATGCTAAAAAGCTCAATTTTGAATTGTGAATGTAGGCGAAACAAATGTGAACTTATCAACAACATCGACTCATAAGCTGCAAAAACAATTGGATTGCATCTATTGCCATGCCATGAGGCTTGAATATGAGCCACCAATATTTTGTTGTGCAAGTGGATATATTCAGTTGGCCCCCGACGAAGTTGGAGAGGACTTATACAAATTATTTATAGATGAGTCCAAAGAAGCTATCCTATTTCGGAAACATATTCGAGCGTATAATAGCATTTTTGCTTTTACATCATTTGGAGTACAACTCAACAAAGAACTGGCATCTTCAAGGAAAGGCATTTACAGCTTTAAGGCGCAAGGACAAATCTATCACGACCTACCATCATTAATCCCGAAGGATGACAGGCCACGTTACTTCCAGCTATACTTCTATGTTACAGATCATGAAGTCGCCAACAGAATGTCAATACTACAAGATGCAAATTTATCCGAGGAAGTCATGAAAAAAATCAGGAAAATAATGGAGCAAACTCCATATGCAAAATTTTTTACACAACTAAAGCACCATTCAAGTTTTCAGAACTTAGAAATACGCATAGCTGCAAATGCTTCTTTAGATCAACGGGTGTATAACAAACCTTTAGTAGATCAAGTTGCGGCGATTTGGGTAGACGGAAACAATCCAAATATCCCATTTGAAAGAGATATTGTAGTACACGAACATTCCGGGAACAAACATCGAGTAAAACATTATTATGGTTGTTATGATCCTCTACAGTATCCATTGATTCTACCAAATGGTGAAGGAGGTTGGCATCAAGAAATAGTGAAATCTCGCAATCCAAATATCACCATTCCTACATATACAACAACAGCTGCCAACATATGCCAGTGCAACAGAGGTTTTGAACAATGAAGAACAAGGTTAGCACATTTACATTATGCCGTCAATCAAGTAATTCACACCCCACACATAGTATAATAACAAACTCAATTATTTTTCTGAATAACAGCTTCATATGGAGAACATATCTAAGGTAACAAATATGAAACAACAACAAGATATGTAATTGCTTAAAAAAACATGTTCCAGAGGGTCAGTACTTAAATTCAGTGAATGTGGGAAATTAACACAACTACATGCAAAGAAATCTATTCTACTCTAATATACTTGTGAACGTGATGTGGAAATAATATAATATTCAAAGAAGGCCACACAGACCTCATGATAAACTGCACTCAAAACTAAACTTATTTAAATTATTTGTAGGTGTACGACACGAAACAAGAGGTTTTGTTTCATGCAGAGAGTACTACTGCTATAAACTACAAGTACGAACGAATGAGAAAATTTTTTTGTTACTATCTGGTAGATTGTTATAACAATTTGTAGTGGACATGTACATAAAATTGGAAACCACGCGACTTGAATATTACAGATTCAAACAATCAAATTACAGAAGAGAGATATTACAAGGTATCGTTGATAGTGTTACGGCAGGCGAATGCAGAGGAGAGAAGGTCGGGCAAAGGGTCTTACTACCAGGATCATTCATTGGAGCCCCGGGGGACATACGACGACGCAATATGGATGCTATGGCACTACTACAAAAGTATGGAAGACCAGATCTATTTATCACCATGACGTGTAACCCTGAATGGACAAAGATTCAAGAACAACTATGTGTGGGGCAAGTCGCTCAAGATCGGCCAGATTTGGTGACGAGAGTGTTTAGGGTAAAATTGCAGGACCTGAAAGACCAAATATTTATGAAGGAAATTGTTGGTCCGACGGCAGCACATGTTTTTGTAGTTGAATTCCAGAAGAGAGGCCTACCGCATATACACCTATTACTAATTTTAAAAGAAGGTCATAAAATAAGATCAACAGATCAGTATGACCGATATATTTCGGCAGAGTTGCCCACTAAGGATAAGCAGCCAGAATTACATGAATTGGTTATTAAGCAAATGATTCATGGCCCTTGTGGTATAAAACGACAATTAAGTCCATTTATGAAGGACAGACAGTGTAAGTTTCACTACCCCCGAGCATTCAACAACAAAACAATACAGGGGAGGGATGGATATCCTATTTACCGAAGAAGAAATGATGGGAGGACAAGTGAGGTTTTGGAATGAAGATGAATAATCAGTGGGTTGTCCCTTATAATCCGTATTTATTGAAGAGATATAATTGCCATATTAATGTAGAGGTTTGCTCAGGTGTTAAAGCAATAAAGTACCTGTACAAGTATATATATAAAGGACATGATAAGTGTCCAGTTCACATTGAGTCAGACGAGGGTGAAAAATTCATAGATGAAATTCCAAGCTTTTAAGATGCACGTTGGGTGTCACCACCTGAAGCGATGTGGAGGATTTACGAGTTTACTCTAAGCGAAATGCAACCAGCTGTTATAAACCTACAACTACATCTACCCGGTAAACAAGTAGGTACCCTAAAACATATTCTTAGATAGTATAAACAGAAGTCATAGTTCTCCAATCAAAGCGATTAATATTAATAAGAAGCTTTTGTTTTAAAATGTAGTCTACTATTGGAAGAAGCAAAATCTTCAAAATATTGCAGGCTCCCAGTTTGTACAACAAACTATGCTTACTGAGTATTTCAGGATGTGCTTGAATGACACTGACGCTCGCAATTATCTATATAGAGAATTCCCCAAGCATTATGTTTGGAATTCCCAATCTAAAATTTGGACTAAAAGAAAATCGCACTCCGTGATCGTCAGAATAAATGTTGGTAAGTATTACACTTTGATATGTGGTATTTATGAGTTAAACAGTAAACTAACTAGGATGCCCGAAATATCAGCAAATCCTAGAGAAGGGGAAAGGTATTACGAGAGATTATTATTGAATCATGTTCGAGGTCCGACATCATTTGAAGACTTACTCACCGTTAATGGAATACATTGTCATACTTTCAAAGAAGCTTCCAAGGAAAGAGGTTTATTAGAATCAGATGATAGCATTTCAGAATGCTTACTAGAGGCTGTAATCTTCAAGATGCCTGTAACTCTTCGAATGTTGTTTGCGACAATTTTAGTTCATTGCGACCCAACAGATGTAAGAAGACTATGGGACACATATTATAACGATATGTCGGACGACTTTCAGAGGACCCATGCCAAATCACCCGATGCCAAACTCCAAAGTACGTTGAAAAGTGTAAATTCATACTTGGAGAGTATGGGTCAAAGTGTTGCAAGATTTGATATGCCACAAATCCAACAAGAATTACATCAAGGTGACACATATGAATGCCGAGAAATAATCGAAGAAAGGTCTGTGAAGGTGCCAACTGAAGATATGGAGGCACAATCAAAGTTGAATGAACAACAAGCACAAGCATTCAAGACTATCTTGCAAAGGGCCGACTCTGGAACACCAGGATTATTCTTTGTAGATGGACCGGGTGGAACTGGAAAAACATATCTATATCGGGCATTGCTGGCATATATCAGATCAAGAGGTATGATAGCATTGGCATCCGTCAGCAGCGGAGTAGCAGCAGCAATCTTACCGGGTGGTCGTACAGCTCACTCGAGATTTGGAATACCTCTACAAGCTAATGAATCAACAATGACAAATGTGTCAAAACAAAGTGACGGGGCTAAACTTATTAAACAAGCCAAACTAATAATATGGGACGAAACACCAATGGCTAAGAGACACACAATTGAAACAGTCGACAGAAGCTTTCGTGATATAATGGAAAATAATGTACCTTTTGGTGGAAAAGTAATGGTATTTGGAGGTGACTTTCGACAAGTGCTACCGGTGGTTCCAAAATCAACACGAGCAGAGACAGTGGATGCAAGTTTGGTAAGGTCATATTTGTGGCCTTTGATGGAAATGATTCATTTAACATCCAACATGAGGGCAAGAGCAGATCCAATTTTTAGCGACTTCTTGATTCGTGTTGGAAACGGCAAAGAGAACACAATATGGGATAATTTAATACTACTACCACAACAAATGGTGGTCCACCCAACTGGTCAGGGTAAGGCAGAAGAATGCTTGGTAAGGGAAATTTTTAAAGGGCTACAACAAATTTACAGATCGGCAAAGTTTATTACTGAAAGGGTAATCTTAGCAAGTCGAAATAAATTTGTAGATAATATAAATGAAATGATGATTACTCGACTCCCAGGAGAAACCAGAACATATATCAGTTTCAACTCGGCAGAAGATGATACCAACAATTACTATCAAGAAGAATACCTAAATGCATTAACTCCAAATGGTCTGCCGCCACATAGGTACATCAATATACTAATCTGTCGTAAACATTTTAATTATTATAGTAGTTTGAATTCCTGTACCAGATCAACAACAAAGGTGTGGTAAAATACATTACATCATATGTATCTTTGAATTCAACATATTAGGTTAGTTTTGAAAAAGAATGTGCCTATCATGATGCTGCGAAATTTAGACCCATCAAATAGTTTATGCAATGGGACACGATTGATTTGTAGAGGCTTTGAAAACAATGTCGCACATGCAGAAATAACAACAGGAGAATTTGCAACAAAACAGGTGTTTATACCAAGAATCCAATTATCGCCGCCTGAGGATGTAGGATATCCTTTTAAATTTATTCGCAAGCAATTTCCAATACGTCTATATTTTGCCATGACGATAAATAAGGCTCAAGGTCAAACGATACCTAATGTGGGATTATATCTTCCCCAACATGTTTTCTCCCATGGGCAACTATATGTAGCATTATCAAGAGGAATCTCAATGGCAACAACAAAGGTATTGGTTACCAGATATGGAGACAGGGACATATACAAGAAATATCGTATACAAGGAAGTATTAGGTTAGCGACGCTTTCAATCTTTAGTAGCGTAATCAAGTCGGAACAAAAATAGCATATTACATGTAGCTAATGAAAATGGTTTTGGTCATATTTATAGGTCCGGTTGAAAAAGAGATGAGCTAACCATCAGAATGCAACTTCTGAAGGAAATACAACTATTGTGAAAAAATTGATATTGATAATTAGGATACGAATGACTTCAAACTCCTGGAAGGTATCCTCTATTTTGGAACAATGTCATAAACACAACCAAATGTAGCTTCGAGCAGTATTACATATCCGCTTATTGATTTGAGCTTCCACACCATTAAATGCATCTAATAAATTCAAGACAATTTTCGGAAATGGAGTATTATTTCAAAAAAATATTTGGTAGCTAACGAACATCCATACAAACAAATCTCTTAAGTCATATGCCATATATTGAACAAATAGAGTGTGTATGCTTTAATGACTCCTGGAAGTCTTAATTTTTTCTTTTGTAGAAATTTAAGTCTTCATATATGCAAAATCCTTGGTATTCAACTATTAATAAAAACTAGCAAAAAATTATTTTACGATATTTAAACCAAACACCCCCTAAGTTATATGTGTTGGTTGGTAAGTACTTAATTCATTATTTACTTGTTTGAAAGAAAAAAAGATAAATAACTCGCTAAAGTTAAGTTATATTATATTATTGATAGAACGGTAGTTTCATAATTTTTATTTTATGAATTTAAACTATAATTATTTTGCTTACAAGATTTTATATAGATTATTTTAAATATTAAATATATATTTTGAACATAAATATAAGATTTGAATCAAAGTTAATGATTTCTATGGAACACTTGATTATAGCGAAACTTTTCTTCTCATCAGTATTGCATTAAACTTTTGACACTACCAATATAGTATAAATAAGCGAGCTTCGATTAGGAAAAATAATTAAATTATATTGTCACGACCCGATTCCTCAAGTCATGATGGCACCTACTATAACCCACCAGTAGGTAAGTCAACCCGTAACCCGGAACAAGTAATGGGTCTGAGGGTAGAAACTAAACAAGAGTAGGAAATTAACAATATAAACAGGTGGAATCAAACCAAAAACATATATACAAATAAAGATCCCTCCCAGAACCTGGAAGTCACCAGTACAGAGCTACTACAAAAT